>JACJUY010001323.1:38585-145429 GCA_014220935.1 Platorchestia sp. MABIK | reverse complement strand
AAATGTGTTCGTAGCAGTCAATATATATATTGACACACGGAAGAAAATATACTTTAAGAATAAGCAAGGTTTCACGTGTAGCCATGATGCATGTCTGCAGAAAAATCTAAGCTTCACACTCGCAAGGCAAAATCTGTGATATGACTGTAAAAGCTTCAAATTTTCAGTCAAAAGTAGATAGATTAGATTAATTCTATCTGTTGTGACGAATGAAAAAGGATCAGGCATCAATCAGAATAAATTGCTCCATTGCCATTTGGGAAAAAAAATTCAAGTGCACCACGGCAAGGTCGGTCGGTTACTGTTACTGAAGGCAAGATAAATGTACCATGGAATGGTTTATTTATTGGTTACTCAATTACTAAAGGCAAGGTCTGTTGTTTGGTCTGTTACTGAAGGCAAGACAAATGCATCATGGCAAGGTCTGTTGGTTGCCCAATCACACTTTCTTTCTTTTCGAGGGCAAGATAAATTGATGATGGCTAGGTGGAGCAGGAGGGAGGGAGAGCCCTGCTGAGCAACACGTAAGAGACAAGGAGACACTCACCCCTGGGGCGCCTTGTGAAGATGAGTCCTGCGGTACAAACTGGGCGGCAGCCGCAGCAGCAGCAGCTGTGTTGAAGCTGCTGCTGCTTCCACTGCCATTGTCTTCGCTGCCTTGCCAAGGCATGTCCTGCCACACAACGCAACACTGTTACCTCAAACATTCAAGCACAGAAACAAAAATCCAAAGCTCTATTAGTTTTAATCACTTGAAAAAACAGGAAGAATTTCAATGCACCTCATGGTTTACAAGCACATTTTTACAGAAATATACCACCTAATTCTCACAAGACCAAAGCTCTATTAGTTCTAACTACTTCTAAGAGCAAGAAGAATTTTAACATACCTCATACCCTAAAAGGCACATTTCGATGAAGTTTTAACTTTAGTTTATAAATTGACTTTCAACTTGGTTGTACTGGTTGTAGTTGCATTTACTGAATGAAATCACAAGCAAAATCAACAGGTGAAACAATAATTTGGTACTAAACCTTACTCAATTTTCTAATTTATAATTCCCTTGATTTTGGATCAATTCAAAAACACAATTTTTTAGGCATGGATAGTTAGAATCTTAGGGCATTTAAGCTGTGTTAACAAGGAGATTATGAATAGAACCCACTCAAGACAAGGAACAAATTTTATCAAGTCATTTTGAGAGAAAAACAATTAAGAATTAAAGAACTCTCTCAAATATTAAACTTTTGCCCTAAGTATTACACAATAGCAAAAATGCAATTAGGATCAGTTACTATAAAGACTTTTTCTCTCAATTGTTTTTCCTTCATTAAAATCATGCCGAGAGAAAATTCTCCTCGGAAACAAAAACCTTCACTAAATCAGCGTTAATCTAAAATTGAAAACTTAGCAGCCAGTGAAGTTTTTCTCCACCGCATAAACACTGAGAAATTTTCTGAAAGTATGCAGTTACTTGGTAAAAGGAAGTAAGTAATGAGAACATAACAATTATGGCCTCCATAAAACCTCAGGTCACCAAGATAAACACAACTCACTGCAGTACTCACACTCTGAAAGGATGGTCCACCAAAAGACGAGTGCTGGTAGCCAGCAGTCGCCTGCTGTAGGAACTCTGGTAAGTCACTGTTTAGGTCACCGCCGTCCTGATCATTTTCTTCCTTGAAGTCTTCGCTGTTTAGTCCGTACGAGTCTGATAATTCGTCACCCATATCACCAGTGTTGCCGTCCATGTTGCTCTCATCGTCAGGAGGACGATCAGCTTCGTCGCTCATTTCAACTTTTATACAAGGAGCAGTATCAACATAACTGTCACTGCTATTACTATTCTTAGGTTCTTCTACACTATTTCTTGTATTCACATTACTGGAATTTATCTTAGATGAGTTGTAAGTACCACTGGCAGGGCTCTTTGGTCTTGAGGAACTAAGGGCGGGGGAAGAAGACTGTCTATGTTCCCCACGAGATGGTCTGACGTCGTCTCTTCCATCATCTACATCGCTCCTTCTTTTCCTTTTAGCAGGTGGACTGCTGGTGGACTCGCTCCTCTTGGACTGAGAATCGGCTTTGGATTTCTTGGGAGGAGGCTCATCATCAGCAACTGCTAGCCCCTTGACTCTTAAACATTCCGCAGCTTTGATCAACGTGGAGAGATCGCTCTGTCGCACGTTGACTTCTCCCAAGTACATGTAGTCAAGCAAAGCTTCCAGGTCATCACTCTTTATATCCTTGAGCACGATGACAGGATTCTTACATGACGTTCTGTCAAGCATGGAGCTGAAGTAGTCACTGCAAGTTGACAGCACCAGTTTGTGGACGCTGTACAGCTTGCCATCGCACGCCAGGGTTGCATCAGTGTAGAGTTGCTGAAAAAGAAAAAGATGTCAGCTAACCAGGTACATATTGTGGTAACAAAATCTCCTGAGAATTATCACTACCTAGAATTTGTTAAAAACAAAAGTAAGACAATATCAACCACACTCTTCAACAAAAGAAACTCAAGGCATATGGTTGATGAAGATTATTAAAAGGTTGATGACACACTTGACATTTTCCCATGAGGGTAACCCAGAGACTTGACTTCTACACAACAAGGAAATTAACAAAAATTATGGGGCAAGTGAACATACTGTACCACACCACAAGTCCTCAAGAAAATATTGGATCATACTACATAAACCAAGTAGTTCAGATCATCCTCTTGTTTAAAATTTCCATTGTCAAGTCTATGCAAGTTGGATAATTCTTCCCCCAACTCACCAGAGTTGCAACCCAGTTTGCTTCTATACTCCTACTGATACTTTTACTGTACTAACATGAATATAAAATATTTATAACTCTACTACTCTTTAAAATATGATATTGATATTTTCAAACAACCAATAAATAATATTCAGCTCATGCATTACTTCCTATACTTCTGTATGCTTGGTCTGGTGTGTCTAATACATTAATGGCAGGTAAGAAAATCTTTTCCTGCATTTAATCTAATTTCTAGTCTGCTTGACAGCAATATGAACAATTTGTCTGCTAAGAAACAAGAAATAAATAGAAGTAAGAGGTAATTCAAACGACCCAACTGTTACCCACTCCTACAGAGAAACAACACCACTGCTCAGCAGTACCTCACTCACTACTGGAAAAACATAAGCCTTGCCTTCACACACCCAGAGTTATGATAATCCCCATTGTGATCTCACCTTGTCTCTCAAAACAGCAAGAATATGAAGAAATGTAGAGCGGTGATTGTTCCACTTAAGCGACAGTAGCTCTTCCATAGCGTTCTGAAAAGAAAGGGCAGATTTTTATAATAATAATCTTGTATCAAAGATATAAAATAAATTTCTCTTCACTTTCAAAAACTTGGGATCATATGCTAATTTAGGTCTTTCTAACCATTTTAACGGTTCCCCCAAGAGAGGAATACAAATACAACATTTAGTTTGGAATCAAGGGAATGGGAAGCTATGCACAAGGTGTGCCTACAAATTCTGCACACAGAAACAGCAACATAAAAGTTCATGAAACAAGATGAAGTTTAAGAAGAAAATCAGCTTTGGAAAAAAGGACAGCAGTGAAGCAAACAAAACATGGTCCGTACAACAATCCTTTCTATTTCAACATAATGAATGTGTGTCTTGCCCTTCAACTCAGGACCTCTCATTCCCTCTCAGAGAAAGCACTATTCCTATAGATGCCAAAATTGTACATCCCAGCGCGGAACAGCTTTTCAAGATTCAGCACTTGAAGCAATTGACAAATATATCCAAGATGTTGACTAAGCTTGCACACTCGAACTTCAAGAAATTTTAAATTGTACCAACATAAATTTTAACATTTGAACTATTAATATCAACATGGCATAAAAAACATTCGAGTGAATTAAAATAAGTTTATTTTCAAAGCCACGCCATCTCTGATAAGTCACTATAGCTTCTCTGCAATAATGCTTGTTGTGATTGACACCTTTTGATCAAAAAAGAGCACAATGGAAATTTATTTTCCTTCAAGTTCTGATCATGCTATTATTATTATATTTTACTGCAATGCAATATCTAAGTGTTACATTAGCCCCACTGTTAAGGTTAGTTATTTGCCTCCAAATCCAGGCAGTACTTTGGCAGACAAGCCTAGCAGATGATATAAAAAATGAAGATGAACAGGAATGATTCCAAGGAATAATATTCCCATGCTGCTTCTTCTAATTTTCCTCCCTAATTATAACAGGAGCAGAAAAATTAATATTGTCATTGGTTGCAAGAAGCCAACAATTCAAGACATTAGAATTCAGAAAAAAAACTTGAATAAAGCAACAAGTGAAGACCACTTCTATGAACAGGGCAGTGTTAGTTTTTACTAATGCACCAAAGAAACCCACAACATGCAACTTAGCTATCAACTTTAAATTGATTGAATCAATGAACAGTACAAATTATATAACTGAGCAAAATGATCTTCTAAACAAGTGTCCACTGAAAAAAACTCAAAATCTCTACCAGTTGAGCCAATTTTTGACTTGGGTGGGAGAGATGGCTCAAGAGCTAATTTGAAACTAGAAAAACTAAACAAAACTAAAAAAAATGCTCATTGGCAATGTACAATTCTTTCAATATCATTTAGGCTACCATATCACGCACAACCATAAGCACACTTTTTGAACCTTGTAAATGCAAAATTATCCTTACACATCTCATACCAACAACATATATGATACAGCTTGATTTTAACAATACAAATAATTGATGGACTATGTTAGCTCTAGACAAACACTTGTTTTACAATTCATATAGACAATGCCTAGAGTCCACCAATGAGATAGATGCAGAAGCCCATATGTATAGTTCAAGCTATCCTATTTGAAGGACATCTATAAATTTTTCTTCATTAGAATTTCCAGAGTTGAAGCATGCAGAATTAAGAACTGCTAAGAAAACAATGAAACACGGACAGGTAGTATCCAAAGAAAAACTTGAATAAATCATACACTGAAGCTAATAAACAATTGCATTTAATTCCTAGCTTTCCCATCTAAAACATGTCTAAAGCATGAATTTTAAACACCAAAGCAAAACAAGATTATGTTTGAAAGAAATTTTTATGACTCCAAATTAAAAAAACTAAAATCATTTCTAGCAAGACACACAAAAAGCCCATCTTATTATTATTATTACCAATTTTGAACAATTGCACAATTTATAGCACCACTTGTTATATTCTACAACAGTTATAGGATTCCAATTTACTAATTGTATTTGCACACGCTCAAGGTTATAATTGATTTTTTTACCAACAATGGATCTATAAAATTGAATGGCAATAGAGTTGCTACTTTCTACCAAATTTATTAGCTAATCCACAAAAAATTTTTGGATGCATTTAAATTTAATAATCCTTGATAACATTGATCAATTTATTTTGAAGTGAATTTATTAAGAAACATATTTTGTGTTTCTGTCAACCTTGAATAGTTTTCCTTAAACAGAATGATGTGCTAGATAAGCATAGATGTGCTTAGAGTATTACCACAATACAGACACAAAAATCACAATCATTGTCATTCCCAGGAAGGAGGATGTAGGGCAAGTTTTGATGTTTTGATTGTTCCTCATTATCGAACAGAAAACATTTATCTGGCAATAACACTACTAGTCGTTAAATGTCGGAAATGTGTAACACGGTTCACCCTTGCACTGGCAATCTAATACTAGTAGTGTTGTTTCCATTTAAATGCTATCGGCACAATAATGAAGAAGAGTTGAAATAATGGAACGTACCACATTTTATCAACACCCACTTTTGAACAAGAAAACAAGGAGATTCCAAGAAGAACTGAAGCTTGAGTCACAGATACACTCATGGCATATTTTACATAGTTGTTAAGTTAATAAAATCAGCAGATTAAACTTTGTCATGTATAATATTTTGATTAAATGAATTACAAAAATTAATAGTGTTCAAATGCCTTGCTTTTAATTATGATATAGCACAAAGAAATAAAACAAAATATTTAAAATCTCAAAAGCATGAACAATAGCACTGACAAAGCAACAACTTAGATCACTTTTCTAAAGCTGATTACTAGAAATAACTATGAACAATTCATTCATCGCTTGAAATCCTTAAATTGAGCTTAATATCCTTGCAATAAAAGTCACATTTAAAGATTAGTAATTTGTTTTTCTACTCCATTGATCACTTTTATAAATTAACAAATATGTTAAACTACCTTCAAGCATATTTACTACCATAAGCCAAAGGGACATTTTAATTTCTTATTTAGATAAAAAGCTGTAGGAAAAATGAATTTACATCATAAATTCAAATAATATGTGCATTAAATCAATGATCCAGAAAAAACCCTCAACTCAAAACAAATTAAAATTACCAGGAGGCTTAATTGAAACTATAATTTATTTCAAGTCTTTTAAACAAAACCTAATGAAAAACCCCAAACTCACAACATATGTCATGAATTCTCAATTTTTCTGAGTGTACTTTACAGTTTACATAAGTTGAAGTATGTATTCCATGCATTTTTATTATTGTTTTCAAGTATGGAACGGCACAACTATAAAAAACTAGATAGCCCTTTCCAGGACCTATATGCTACAGGGAAAACCTCGGCATGAACACCACATTAACTACATTGTATACACAAATAATTCAAAAAATTTAACATCGACCAGAGAAGTACCCCTAACATGTTGTTGTTACACAGAACCTGCATTACTGTACTTACGACGATGAGTAATTTGTTGTGCATTCATCACATCATAAAGATGCATGCAGAATATTTAAGTAGTTTTAACATTACACGAAAGAAAAGTAAATGAACCACCTCTATACGTCTATATTTGACCATCAACATGAATTGAGAAAATTCTACATACTAGTGCATCAATTAAGTGTAATTAACTTGATAAAAACAAGACTAGATAGTGACTCCAAACTACCTAGGTGTTCGACACATTAAATTGCTGTGAAATTAGGAATACATAAATTCTTCAACGACTTACATCTTTCATCGAAGAGGTTCGATACAAGCATATTTCCCCAACACTTAATTAATATAAAGAGAATTTCGGGAATATCAAGCACTGCTATTCACTTCGTCACGCACGTCTTCAGTACACCAACGCGTTACGCAACCGCCATCTTGTAGATGAAAGGTGTGATGGTTATGGTGGTATAAAAAGATAATTCTACATTTTAGTGACAAATAATTTTACGCGCCAATTAACTTAAATACGTGAAAAATGTTTTAATTTCCTTGAGATATTTTGGAAATAAAAAATTATCATTTTATTGAATTTTTTTAAGAGAGTTTAGTGGTCATCCACACAGTCAGAAAAACCAATATAGTTGTCAGATAGCACCAAACTGTTTGTTAGTTTCCTTATATCTAAAGATATATCGTAGATTGATGTTTGAAATATTTACTTTGATTATTATTATTGTCGAATTATTTATTTAAAAATTTCAGAAGCAGAAAAATTTGTGTATTATAGAATAGGAATAAAGTTGACTAGTTCAGGTATTGTATTGATTTTTAAAATTGCTTCATATATACATAGCACATTTTAATTTAGAAAGAAGCTGCTTTCAAACTGTGAGATAATAACAAATCAGATAAATAAATAGATATGCATGCTGATTAGTGTATGGTATACAATGACTCCGAGCTGATTTCCTAAATCTTTCAATTTCTTTATTTCACGTTTATTTTTCTCCTTGATACAATGCATATTGAATGATATATGCAATATAGTTTGAAAGATTCTGGCAGTACATGCTTTGGGACTTACAATTTCGGCTTTTCCATTCTTCCTGCTGTTACGCGCCTGCGTGCAAGACGCATCATCCTCCATTGCGCTAGCTACCATCACCTGAAGAAGCGGCTTTGTTACAATTTATTTGTGAAACAGGTGTTGAAGCGTGCCGAAGAAACTCTCAAATGACGAGAAGTGAGTAATAAACGTACTGTTCATAATTGATAATAGTGTATGGTAATTTTCCATTAATTAGTAGTAGGTTCTGGCTCCAAGTTAGAGTGGTTAACGGGTGTAGAGCCGTCGCCATTGGCTGGAAGCTGTGCGTATGTTTGGTGAAGAAAATTAGGTTAACATAAAAAGTCGCTCCTTAATTTCTTACCTTGCGCTACACGTGTTGTAGTATAATTGAATTACACAGCTTTTGTGGAGTTGGTTATGTTATAAGACTAAGGTTGCGCAATTACACGCAAACCGCGCTTACGGTAGAAAATTTGTGCACTGATTTTAAAATAAGAGTAAATTTGTTCAGTGGTATTAATGTAATGAGTAATAGTTTGTTTTCCAGAGTGTATATTTTTTTCATTAATATTATGCAAGTATTAAAGCTATGTGGGAAAGTCGTCTGTAATGGCGGACGGCTTGAAGGCGTAGGTGAGCGTGTAGTGATGAAGGGCGGGGGAGGGGGGTGAGCGTGTGCGACCGTTGGTGAGGGATTGGGGGTGCGGTGCTGCGAGCGAGTGGTGATGGGTTGACGGTTGGTTGGGGTGATGGGAAGAAGCTTGCCAATTGGTTGAGGAGCAGCTGCGCATAGCGCGTGGGGAAAGCTCATTGGTTGCGGCTCCTGGTTGTATGGCTCGCTTGCCATGCGCAACGGCTGAGCGTGTGGGAGAAACGGGGGTGCCTGAAGCGTTTAGGGAGGATATTGGGGGAAAGTTGAAGCGGATTCGTTGCGTGTGGGGTAGATCTGGGGGATACTGAGCCGGTTGGTGCGCGGGAGACGCTGGGCGAAAGTCTTTGTGTTAGTTGGTGACGGAGTGGCTGGTGGAAGGGCCGTGCTGCTACGGCTGAAGCTTTTAGGGACTCTTCTCATAGGTATGTTATTTATGGATGTGTACAAACTTCATATTACACAATATACTTTATTGCAAGTTTGTGTCTATTTTAAATTATATTTTCACGCATTATAATTAAAAAGTTTGATATGAATAAACTTCAGGTAATGGCGTCGGTTCGATGGCCGTGATAGCGGGAAGTGCGCATGCGCCCGAGAGGCGTCCTAGCCGCTCTGATGCTTGGCTTGGGGTTCCATGTCACTGTATTGATTTTCCCTGTGTTAAAGACGGTCGCTTTTGGGAAATAGGCTTAGTTATATTAAGTTTGTTTGTGTTGTTTATAGTGAACGTCCATTTTACTTTATGTAATTATGAAAATTTGGCGCGTCCAATTCTTAAGATATTGACCTATGGATGTTGGTTGATGGATGATGCATTTATATTTCTAGTTCGTCAAGGCAGTAACTAGAGATCATGCAATGCAGCATGTAGATTAACTCTTGATTGGATATCATAGCCGTAGGATATATGAACATTAAATTGTGCGTTAGAAATGAGAGGAACGCTGCTTAAGTAATCAGTAAGAAAAGTATTTCTTCGATGTATATCCACACCCGTTACATGGACAATCCATTGTTAATTACTAATAGTTCAACCTTCAATCCCACTTAATTGATCAAATTAAGGAGCTCTAACTATATTCAATGAGTAAATTAAACTATTTTAAGAGATTTAGTTATCTAATTTATGGTATAGCTCATTTGTTTGAACCTGTTTTGAGTCAGGTTATAGATTCAAGCCTGCAACCATTTTCGATCAAGTTATGCACCACGTAAAGTAGACATGTTGCTAGAAGTTTGCTAAGTTCAGCTATTATCAATGGAGTTTTATATGGTCTTCCAGGAAAGCTAATTTCTTGCATGAAAGTTCAAATTACCTAATTACACTTGCATGACAGTTGAGCTGAGTTCCAGGGATATGATTTAGTCCTTTAAAATCATCAGTAGGAAAACAATCATGTTAAATTTATTACATTTTTATTGGCTTCTTTGCATTAGAGGGCAATTTAGATTTTTAAGTGATTTTGATTGGTGTTGTAGGAAAATGAAACTAGGAAAATGAAAATGAAACTGTATTTGTTTATTAAATTCTCAAGGTGTATTAAATTGTATTGCGTGCCATATTATGGCACAAATTAAAATTATATAAGCACTCAGAAATGAAGGATGACTTGGCTGAAAACAGGCAGTTTGTTATCTGAAAGTGGGAAAATTGTTGAAACTGGAGGATCTTTTGATAAGTATATAAACTGCATCTATAAACCATCAATTTATTACCATTATTAGCTTGAAATAAAGCTCATGTTCATTTTTAAGGCTTCAATTTTAGGTAAAAATTACCTGTAAATTTGTCCTGTGAAAAAACAGTTCATGAACTAGTGATGCATCACAGTAATTCATTCTATTCAGTTAATCTTGGCAGTCAAAATTTATTTATATAGGTCTATTTGATTTTTCTTTTCTTGTACATTCTGATCAATGCTTAAATGCTGAATTTGATTATAACTGATCAGTATAATAATATATAAAATATTGATATATTTTATTCAGTGTAAAACAAATCAATATATTAACATGACATGAATGAGCTAACTGTGTTATTCAGCACTGTCCTGTATAATTGCTGTATCAATTGTAAACTAAAAGTACAATTAAGTGCTACAGATAGGTGTGCCAAAACATTGATTTGGCTATTCACCATATGGCATTAGTTAATAGTTGAGATGATTGTGCCAATTTACTCGTTGTACTCATTCTAGATTGGTATCATTTAATAATTATTAGAAATGGTCATCCCTTCTATATGTCTTAACACCTTTTTGATTATAAAGTTGCTAAGTCATCTTTATGAGTGCATTTTCTAACACAAACAGCATTTGTGCTAAGCTAATTATAACACATTTTCTGTTTCTGATGGTGATAAGATGAGTTCATTACTGATTTGTTGTATTCAGGTTTAAAGTATGGATATTGACAACACTCATAAATTATTAGGCCATTTAAATTAATATACAGGTTCATTTTCCAACAATTTCACTTGTTTTTTCAAGTAATATCTTACTTAAATATCAAATAATCAAGTTTTAACAAAAATTATTTATTCATTTTATAATATCTAAATTATAAAGAAGAAATGACAGTGCATAACATTTCTATAGCCCTCATGAGGACAATACAAGGCTATAAGCTGAGTGTTAGGTTTGCTTTCTTTTTGTTAAAACAGAATAGGCTTTGGTTTTTTAGACCATCTTTTGGTTGGTGCACTGCTGTCCTCTTTTTCAGCACCTATTCCTCTCTTTTTTTAACTTCTATCATGTTTCTAAGGCTTTATTCTAGCTCACTGTTTCAATGCATTGGTGATTTTGACTGAGAACATACCTTGTGCACATGTTTACAATTTCCTTGACTTCAAAATAAATGTGCTTCTAGCCTTTTTTTTGTAAGAATATATTTTTTCTGAATTAGGAGGCTCAATCCAACTTGAAATTTCAATCTTAATTTCAGCATTTTTGATCTATTGAAAGATTTATGCTCTATTTAATTTTAATTGCAAATACAAAGTGAAGCTGCGGCTAAAGCTAGTAGTATAACGGTGGACTTTGAAAGGAGCATTGATATGTTGTTTGGCTTAGTATGGGCAAGTGGGAGCCATGCATACTGTTTTGCAGTGGAATAGTGAAATTTTGATGTGAAACAAGGTAAATAAGCTGGCTTTGAATTATTGGATAATGTAGAAATAGGATATTATTCATCAGTAAATCGATGGTAAGGAGTACTAGAGAACTAAAAGATGATTTTATACAATTTAATTTTTGTACCTTTAAACAAATGAATGCTACAGTTGCTGTGTCAAAGCTTTTGGTCTTGCTGAGAACTTTTTATGTGCCATTTATTTTTAATGAATGTGTGATACAGTTGAGGTGTTCTCATGGTAAATCGTTGAATTGAAATGCTTTTTTTTTTGTGGGCATTTTAAATTTTATTTTGAATAGTGAAATGATTAAAATACATTGAAGGATTTCAACTCTTTATTATAAAGCTAGCAATTCAGTGTGACAGTTTGAATTGTTCATTCTAACTTGTTACTTATAGAGAGATATATTTTCTAATTCTTAAAAGATAAAGAGCTAATTACGTATATTTTTCCAATATCTTAATCCACACTTTTTTTTCCCAAGGGCTAATTATTCTACTGATATAAAATGGTACACAAGAGAATTTTGTAGAGTGAAGTCATAAAAGTTAGGTAGAACTAGTGAAAAATGGCATTATCATACAGTATTAGTATATCTAGTCTTACAAATTATGTGCTAATTATCCTGCCATATATTTTTGGTCAATTCATTACGAGCTGTGCACTGATGTAATCAGATAGCTGTTCATTGAGACTTCCTGTATCTTTTGCATTCATCTGGTGTCATGTAAGTTTGAATCGGAAATATGGTTGTGATGATTGCTTTGAGTAAGGGAAGACCACATTATAATGGGTGTAATTGGTAACAGCTGCAGGTGCCTTCTATGTTAGGCTTGTATCTAAATTTTGCTAGTGCTTCATATTTCATTTAAATCCTTCCACAATTGATGATGTAACATTTGGTGTTAATGCTGTTTCTTGACTATTCCAGTAATGCTTACCATTTGTTTTTTATTGCAGATAAAACACAATCATGGAAGAGTTACTATCATTGAAGTGGAATAACCACCGGTCAACTTTCATCCATGTTCTGGGCATCCTTCGGGATAAGGTGAGTTTTCTTCAGTCTGTTCTAAAGGCTGTGGTAAATTATGTTGGGTTTTTGTCATGCTGTTCTGGAGCAAATTTGTTTTTAATATATTAGTCTTGGGTTTTACACTCATGATTGTGAGGTGTTGAAATTGTAAAAAATGTCCAGGAATTGACTGTGGTTCTGTAGATTGTCTGGTCTGATTATGTTCCCAATCATTACACTTATGAAATGAATAAATATGTGAAAATTCATTTGGAAAATTGGATTGGCTTCCATGCAATTTGGAAGTTTTGTCTACATCAGGCAAGTTGCACTGTAGGTAAAATCAATGTGCTTTGTTTCCTATTCAAATGATTTGTTTTCTGAAATTTGTTCTGTTTCCTTTTCAGCAACTGTACACAGATGCAACTCTGGCATGCGATGGAAAATTCTACAGTGTGCACAAACTTGTGTTATCTACTTGTAGTGATTACTTCAGTGCTATGCTAGACCGGACTAATTGTAAAAATCCTGTAATAGTGCTCAAAGACATAAAATGTGAAGATTTAGAAGCCTTATTAGATTACATGTACCTGGGTGAAGTGAATGTTCGCCAAAGTGATTTAGCTACTCTCATCAAAGCAGCAGAATGCTTGAGAGTCAAAGGCTTAGCTGTGCCAGACGATGAACCCCCTGTTACTAAGAAGAGAGAGACGCAACCATCAAGAAGGAATGACACTAGCAGCAGCCCTCCTGCCAAAAGGAAGAGACGTAGTGATGTAGTAGATGATGGAAGAGACGACGTTAGACCAGCTCGTGCAGACCATAGACAGTCTTCTCCTGCCCGTAGTTCCTCAAGACCAAAGAGCCCTGCTAGTAGTTCAACTCCTCTTAGTCCTGTAAATCATAGATCAACACCTCAGAAACAACAACCTAGTGATCCTGCTGTAGCTTCATCTCCTAAGACTAGCACGTGTCAGCCTGGTGAAGAAGGAGGGGCTTCTGGCGAAGCTGTGCACTCATCGGACGCCTCAAACAACCAAGCGTACGCGACTTCCGAGCAAACTGAGCCGTTTGTAAAGGTTGAAATGGATGATGGAGGTAGTGCTGACTTGGAATCCTATGATCTCAGTAACGACGGAGCATTTAAGGAAGAAGATGATGGCGGAGGTTCCACTGCGGGAGATGGAGGAGATCTCAGCAACGACCTACCCGAGTTCCTTCAGCAAGCTGCGTCTGGCCCCATGGCCGGCGGTGCTTTCGGCCATTCATCTTTCTCTGGTTCTTCATCTTTCCAACCGGTAAGTGAATCTTGATTTGTCAACTTCTGCACTGATAAATTGCTCTGTATTGTAATCTTTATGTAATTTGTTATCTTTCTTGTAACAAAAGGGGAATAAGTGTAAAAATAAACATTTTTACTTAGCAAATGAGTGGTAATTTTTACGTATGACAAAAAGAAGAACAAACATAAGAATTAATATTTTTACCTGGTAAATGACCATACGGGTGAGATTCCCTAAGAATCGACCAATCGGAAATATGATGTTTACATATTCTAAAAGAAATGTTCATTGTGCAATGTACAGTCAGTTAGCTGTAATGAGACTTCTGTTGTGTGTTACTGATTATTTTGTGATCCTCAGGGCGATTTGGCCGGTTGGCAAGGTGATGGCTCTAACGTGGGCTTCCCTCATCTCAACTTCAGTTCAGCAGAGAGCGCTAGTCAACAAAATGCACCAGGAGTAAGTATTCTAAACTTTTGCGTTGATTTACCCCTTAGACTCGAGATTGGAAAGAATAGGGAGACCTGAGAGCTGTCCTTGAGAACTTTAGGTTTAGGAATTAAAGTGAAACGTCAGCATTTTACATGTTGTACATATATAAAGCCTCGGATTTGCTCGAAATCGAGGGATTTTTTTAAAATATGGCGCTATGAAATACGTCTGTTATTGGCTGATGGAAATATTACAACTAAGCTCATAATCATTTATTCTATCAAGCATTCAAGTATAATCGAAATTGAAGGGCTTTTAATATTAACGTTACGGATTTTCCGTGGTTATCATGAGTTCATACTACCGAGAAAGATTTTGCCCAAAACAAAAAATTTTGGGGCTTCCAAAGTTTATCGCAAGTCAAATCCATTATTGTTTAAACAATTTTGAAAGCATATATTTAATTTTTTTTTCGTGGCCTATTCTTGCCCAATTCCTGACGCTAGCGTTTTTCGATTCACATCACTATAACAAGCACTCTTTTTTTCTGGCAACAGTAAGTGAATGATCATTCGACGAACGATCGTTTTTTTTTCCTTTCGTCAATAACTTTCATTTGTATTTTGTCATGCTCAGCAGAATACGTATGAATAGCCAACAATATTTTGAGAAGATTGGCTGCGCAATTTTTTTCTATTTGAAGAATTCAGGGTAAAAGTTTCTTGAATATTTATGGCTCACTTCGTTTAGGTGTATAACAAAAGTTTAAATTTTCTTCAAACACTCTGAATAAACGGCTATTTTTTCTCCTGAAATGTTTTATTTGAGAATCCGTGAGTGAGCGTACACTCTTCAGTACCTGCCGTTATCTATGCAATGCGTACAAAGCTACGGAGCAGTGGAGGTATAGCCTCGTTATTGACCTCATTATTGTCCGTACCATCATTGTATAGACTCCAGACCACTCGTTTTTCGAAAGCATTATTCTAAAGCAAAATGAAAGCATTTTGATAATGACTTTCAGAGAAAGTCATTTTTCAGAAGGGTCGAATGTAGATATAATCCGAACTACTAGAATCTGGTCGAATCCATAAGGAACCAAGGCGTTAGGAACTGTGCAAGAAAAGGTTCATAGACAACCAAGGACAGCTCTCTGCAAGGTGTGCTGCCTATTCCTTCCCTCTCGAGGCTAAGGGTTTATTTTTAAGGGGCGAGATCATTGAACTGTTCCTTGAAGGCTTTTCTTAATATTTAAAAATGTATTCTGATTTAAATAGTTATTGTTGACATGAACATCATTGCTTACATTGACCATTTTGGGTCGTATTTTAATACTTTTTTCTTTTCGAAATGAACGTAATTGAATGTGAAGTATTACTTGACCTTGAAATTCAAACTAATTTCAAATATGCCCATTGTTGATGATGTTAATTATGCTTGCCTGTTTGATAAACAGGCTTGTTGCTTGCTATTTCAAAGCAGGCTTTCTTTTTTTTCCTCTAAAATCAGATAAGTAAATAATGTGATTGAAGAGATGCACATTTCTATATTCCATTTCAAGAATAAACTTGTGTATTATATTAGCGAGGCTAATGGGCAGCCTCTAAGCTGTTTGTATCACTTAATTAGATGTGTTGCTTAGTTCTGCGTCTGCTGATCCTCAGGCCGCCACGGTAAGTTCAAACCATTTCATACCAAAGCCTTCAGGGAACACTTTGAAAGATGCGTGTTGGCTCGAATTATATCAGATTTTAAACGGCTTTTTGAATACATGAAAACAAAATGTCATTATTTATTGTGGTCTGCTGAACGCGTTACAAAACCAGTGAAACTCGAATTGATTAATTTTAATGTAGCTGCTGCTGTCATTTTGGAAAACGTGAACCAAGAATAATTTCGTGCCAACACAGCTATCTTGATTACCTTAGAGCAGCAAGTTGGTGCCATTTTGAAAGAAATCTTTTTCCCATTTCATTATTCACTCTTTATGTACGATGCTGTGTATCTTGCTGCAAATATCTTTCGTCTTGTTTGGGGACATTTGGAAGTTTCTAAATTTGGTCGTACGTTAATTTCATTCATTTATAGCAGAGCTTTACTTCAAAAAATAAATGAAAAAAAAATTTTGTGGCAAGATGCATCTGCATAATAAAGATGTAAATTGTGCTCTGCGGCTGATGACTTGCTCTCTGAGATAATGACCAGTTCAGTGATTTTTTGCCCCTACATTGAGGAGCTCTAAATAATGCTACGCCCTATTTGGAATATTCCGATGTTCCCATAATTCCTTGTGTTACAATGAAATATATGGATATATTGAATATAATAGTTAAAACTCATATTGGCTGTTAGAGATCCTCAACTTTTAGTATGTTTCTGTGCGTAAGGTTAAGATTTGATTATATTTCTTTGGCATCGGCCCCTCACCTTCCAAGTAATGTAATATTGGCAAATCACTTATGTGCATGAATACGTATTCATGAAAGTTGACCTTTAAATTTCCTACTATGTTGGACTAAATGTATGTACACTTATGAGTTTATGGATAATCAATATGATGGTAAATAACTCGAGATGAAGTTAAAATTCGAAACGTGGAACGAGGGGTTGCTGCCCATGTGTATTGCATGGCAGATTGTGGTAACGAGGGCTGGTGTAAAGCGTTGACGTCTTGTAAGACATCCAGGTCAAGGGGGGTGGGTGGGCTGCATATTACACCAGTCCTCAACGCTGCTTTTGTTTTCCATTTTTGCTGTGTTTGGTATCCCACTTATGAAACTCATAATGAAAGGAAACTCTTAACGAAAAAACGAAATTACGATTAGATTTATCAGTTATTCCGGGACAACTTGATACAAATTTGAGACTGGGGATAACGGGTGGGAGTTCAAAACAAATTTGTCGCGAGTTGTCCTGCAAGTGATGATTACGATAGTGAACCCGCGGAAAAAGTGTTTACGTACACCTCCCACGAAGATAGCGGACTTGATGGTGCAAAGTGAAGACAGAAATGTGAATGGAAACTTGTATGGTGTTAAACGCGTCAGTTTGTCTTCACCAAAGAAACTTCCAAGTCGTGTACTGTGTTCTATGTATTATTCTTGTTAATGTTATCTAATGATTGATTAAATTATGATTTGTGATTCCATTGTTGTCTGTTGTTTCAAGTGTAAAAATGTAATAAAAACTTCCCATGAGTAAAGTTGTGTTTTGCGAGTGCATTATTGTACCATTAGTAGATGCTATTGTATAAGACGCGACTCCTCTTACAGGAGTTAATTAGAGGAGTGGTGAGGCGCGGAGCGGCGCTGCCTCCAGAGGCTTACAATAGCTCGTCAAGCCTTCACCCTTCGTTTTCTGACATCTCTCCATCTGTACATAACTTCTCTGAATCCGGTTTGATGTTCTCTGATATTGCCGTGGATAAAGTACAACATGCTTCTCGCCATAAATGCCTCTTTTGTGGCAAACATTTTGGGTCGCCTAAAGACTTACGCCGGCACGTTCTCACTCACACGGGAGAGAAACCTCATCCCTGTCCTTTTTGCCCGTACCGTGCTGCTCTTAAAGGCAATCTCAAAGTTCACATTCTTGGTGTGCACAAGAAGTTTCTCATGTACAATGAAAGTAATGCATCGAGTCAGGACGGTAATGGCTGAATAAATTGGCGTAGCTGCTTTTCGGTTTAATTCATGTAAATATTGGGTGGTGGTATTGTTTGTAGGGGCGAAACGGCGCGGATTTTTTTTAACTATATTACTAAATTACTGTTGAGAACCTCAATTTTTTTATGCAGTTGAATCTAATGATATGCAAGCGTATTAGTGATGGTACTAGAGCGTGGAAATCTGGTGCTGTTAATCGAGTCTTACTTTTGAATTTCATTTTGATGCATCTCGAAATTACACAAGTCCTCACTCTTTATATTTTAAACATTTCACGAAGAAATGCGGTCATATTTATTAGACAATTATCACCTCAGATATCAGTTCATTTCAATGACGGTTTACGTTCACGTCTTGTTAATTTTGGATTTCGTTTCCTGAAATACTCGTATGGAGACGAATGCGTTCGTAGCAAGACATCCACTAAGCGATTTCTCGATGCCTTCGTTAATTATTTAACGACGATTAATCCTTATTCTACAGTAGCATTATGTTGAAACGGAGTTTCTTGTGTACTTGCACTTATGCGTAATGTTTGTACATATGATTATTAATCATGATTTTTTGTAGAGTATGTTCGACAAATCTTGCGATGTGCGGTACTTCCGATGACCTCTGCGAACGGTTTTCTTTTAAAATTCTATATTTCGATAATAAATGAAGTTAAGTTTAGTTTTTAAATTCATTTCTTAAAATATCGAATTTTATGAGATAAAATCAGTGAGTGGTTGTGTTGTGCGTGGATTTAATAATGTGCACATGTTTTCCCTGCGCGTGTCGAATGAATGATATTAATTACAGCTGCATTTTGAATTGCATAAATTCCTTGATATTTTTTCATCGTTATGCATTGTCGATCGCAGTTTATTTTCTTATTTTTGCGCGCTATCGGCGCGCTGGATGGACAAGTTTGCTCGAATGTAAACAAAAAACGAAATGCATTAGCGATTTTAACTAGAAGATGTCATCAGTTTTCGTCTCTTTTTTCGGCAGGGTACTTGTGGACACTGTTTAATTAGCTTCTATTTGATTTTGATCAGAATAAGTTACGTTTTTATCCACTGTCGACACTCGCCATTAAATAGAAAATAAACTGGGCAAGAAAAGTGGAAAGTTTATACTAATCTCATTGAACCGACTAGAAAACTGTAACTGTTGATGCCTGTAGAGTGTGAGAATGGCGGGTAAAATTCCTGCGTGTCCGTCTGTTCAGTTCCGATATTAGTCACGGTGCTAGCATGGTTGAATATAAAATTTACAGTCCTATTAATACATTGCGGACTGGACAATCGAAGCGGTGATTTTTGAGTTATTGAAGGTCCAGAGTGAATGGAATTCCTATTGAATTTTGTAGATATGTAACCAGTAAACTTCAGGTTTGAATGCTGATTTATTCAGTGTTCATCTGATAAGCGTCTAAAACTGCCTAGCTTTTCAGTAGTTGCTAGGCGACTTGACACTAAACTGGATAAGAGGAATTGTTGGGTTTCTAAACATAGTGCTACCAATGATCATAGCGTGCGTTTAGTTGAACTGTGTAAGAAGGAGGAAAGAATGAATTGTTACTTCTCACGAGTGTAATTATTGAAGTAATTGTATCTATACTACAAGAATTAGTGCTTCCATGGGGAACATGCGAGGTCCCGAGCTATAGGTTAGGTAGGCCTTCCTTTGGTTGAAATTGAAAGATTTTTTACAAGCCATCTTTTTCGGTTCACTGCTGTCGTGTTTTTCAGCACCTTATACTTTTTCTTCGTTTCTTTAAGTCCTTACATAATTGTATCTCCCTCCTCTTTGAAACGCATATGTTGCGGTTTTAACTAGCGTCTAGTCTGAATAAATTATTCTTTCATTAAATTCGTATTTTTTACTACCGTTTTTCGCAGTTATTGTTCTCGAAAAAATAATTTTTCATTTTGTTTCACAGTATTTGTGCCGAATGTTCAGTATTTTTTAAACAAAATGCACAGTGTAAAATATGTTCCCAATGCTGACTCGTTGTAGTGGTGTGAGTAGTGGCTTTGTATGAACGATGCATCATGTACTCGAATGCTGATGAGGTATTAATCCGCAGGACTTGCGTTTTGTGTATTAGATACGGCTCTCTATCAGTCAAGTGATCAGTGAGTTTTCATAGTGCAAAATCTTGTTTTTAATGTGCGTCAAGTATTCCAGGTTTAGCATGATGATAGTTTTTCTTTCTCTCTCCTGTCCGAACAATATTGGTCTCGAATGGTGAGCTTTGATTTGGTTCACAGTACCGTTCTCTTGTGCATTTCAAGTTGTTTTTTTAGCCCTGGAACGTACGAAATCGCGTTAACTTTCGATGATCGTTAACGAATCCATTGCTATCACTCAGTTAATCGGTACTGTTTCCAAGTGTTGAGGTTTAGTATGGTGCAGCGCTCGCCAAGTGTTTGACGAGATGGTCTCCAGAGAATACGGGGATCGATCGTTCGTGGGCATTTATTGAGAGTGTGTGCTTTGCGTCAATCTTCCACTGAGGGTCGCTGTTGCGTTCATTTGCAGGCTGTGGGCGCTGAGGGCAGGAACATTTCGCTATTGTCACCTCACCAAATACCGACGCAGGATAACAGAAATATGGTCGGTGCTACGGTGCCGCCCATGGGAACTGACATGCGCTTTGGCAGCAGGCAGCGACCTGGCAAGCCTCGAGCCTGTAATGAGGGAGACCCCAGTGTTGGTGGTTACCATTGCTCTGTGTGTGGGCGCAGCTTCATGCGCTTGCAGGATTTCTCAAGACATGAACTTGTGCACACTGGAGAAAAACCTTTCGCTTGTCCTTACTGTCCTCATCGTGCTAATAGGAAGTCGAATTTACGTCTTCATGTCCTCTCGCAGCATGCTGGGTTGATATCTTCGAAAACTTGAAGTGTGCTCAGTGCAGACCAGAGCAATAACTTTGATTCGAACATGGGATTGGAGATGTCCATCCGAACGAATTTCTTTCAGTGCTTCAACCGGCCGTAGTTTCGATGAGGATATAGTGAAACTACGTCCATTGGTTGTTACTCCTTGAAATTTGGTGTGAATTGCTCAGGCTTCGGCCTCCAGTGCAGATTGATCGTAAGCTGAGCTGCATTGTTTTGACGTTTCTGTTGCAGACAACGCACGCAAGAATGCTGAGCGCCTTGGCCGCTACTGGATCGAAGATTCTACCGCCCAATACTTCAAAGCCCAAAGTAGACGACTTGCAATACTGCGAATGTCAACTTTGTGGCAAGAAATGTTATGGGCGCAATCGGAAACAAAATTTGGCCCACCATATGGTCACGCATAACAACGATCGTAATCTTGCCTGTAACCTGTGCCCGTATCGAGCTTCATTTTCTTCTCAACTTCTCAGGCATGTCACACAAGTGCATTCCGGTAGAATGTATGAATTTCCCTTCCTAAACTCGGAGCAAAGTTGAAGCACGATCTGAGGAAATGCCTTATCCGAGAGGAGAATCTTCCATTTCGGCTACTGGAGGTTAAGTCGAATTATTTACGCGGTAAATCGCTTCGAGAAATTGTTTGATCCACACGGAAGATGTGTTGTGAGGGCCTTTTTCAGTGTTGACGTTCTTGTTGATCGCAAATCTGTTATTTGAGTTGGTACTATTGCCTTATTGCAGGCATCGGACACTTCGTGCATCAATGCGTGGATGGCGAATGCATCGTCAACTGAAGGAAAGCTGTCGTTGCAAGTTGAGCCTCGCTTCAGCCGTCAGTTGCCTGAAGCAAGAGTGTCGCTCCCTCGTTCTCCGGCACCTGTGTGCCCTTTACAGTGTCCAGCGTGCGGCAAATTGTTTGAAGGGCGAAATAAGAAGCAAAATCTCAAGCACCATTACATGACCCACACTGGTGAGCGTCGCTACACTTGTCCGTTTTGCGGTCATCGCACCGCTCATAAGTGGCACCTGAAAACTCACGTGATGAGGCGACACTCTGAACGGGTTATGGACAGCGCTGTCGCGTGGTTGGGGTTCAAAACCATAGCGCAGCAGTCGACGCTTGTTAACGAACCCATGGCTGTCTCTCAGTTCACCGGGACGACTCAAGACGGATTGAGTATTCTTGCAGCTCGCGATCATGATACTCAGAAAGCACACTGGCACTCGGAAGAGAATGTCTAGTGGTGTTAGTTTGGAAAAAGACTCGCCCACTTTCATTAACTATTCCTTGAGTTATTAAGTCTGACAAAAACACATGCGCTCTTGCGTCACGTGTTGCCATCATTTGCTGGATCAAGTTGTATTTCTTGATGCAGAGTAATTCACAATTTTTTATGCACAGTGTCGTAAGATAGTTGACCATTTTCGACTTTTTATTGAAGCTCTTTCCTTAAAATTCACCACCTGACCAAGTGATGTTGCTAACGTTAAGATAGATAACCGAAATGATAGAACCTAAATATCAACCCTCAAATATGTGCCCGGAACAACAAACTGCGTAGCGTGAAAATTACAAATTAAAAAAACATTAGGAAGTTGATAGATGTTGGAGTAAACAACTGGTGGTTAAATGATCGGCCACTAAGGGTGAAAATTACAAATTAAAAAAGTACAAGGAAGTTGAAGAATGTTGGAGTAAATAACTGGTGGTTAAATGACCGGCCACTAAGGTCGTGTTCGTGTTCTCAGGAAGTTGCATCGGCGCCGACCTGGCAACAAGAGGACGTGGCTGCTGCTCTCAATCTCCAAGGCCCAATTGCAAACCCTGCTGCCTGTCCTTATTGCAACAAAGAATTTTTCGGCCCCTACAGAAAAAGCAATTTGAAACAACACATTTCTATTCACACTGGGGAGAAACGCTACATGTGCTCCTATTGCCCACATCGGGCCAACCGGAAAAACAACGTGAAGATGCACATGAAATTCGTGCACGGTGTGGAACAGTGAAACTTGTTGAGGTATTTGACTGAACGTTCTGTAATGAAGTGATTTGCGGAAAAATCGAGCGCACGTGCGCTTGTCGAGTTTTCACAAAAATAATCGTATATTAGCTGCAAATCAACTTCCAAAAATCTTGAACCTTAACTGCCGAGCACTAAGTTTTCCTGAGTTGAGTTTGGCTGTACCCTTGAGATTTAGAACGTCGTGCGCTGTATTAAATGTAGCTAGTATGTGTGTGTTCTGAAGCCATGCCAGTTGGGACGCTTCAATTGAAACGCGGTGTTATTGTTACAGGTGAGGCTGAGACAGCTGCTCTCTATCTCTTCTTCACTGCATAAACTCCAGCCTAACCACAAGAGTAAGGAACCTGCACTCGATAGTGTTGCGTGTACCGTGTGTCACAAGCTGTTCTCTGGCCCCAATAGAAAGCAAGTGTTGAGAAGACATCTCATCATTCACACCGGAGCTCGGCCGTACGCCTGTAAACTATGTCCTTATCGTGCTAATCAGAAAAGCAACCTTACCGTACATATTTTATCGGTGCACGGCAAAGATCACCTAAGTGGAGCTTGCAGTTCGACTCCGACGTCCACGACATTGTCACCCGACCGAGAATTGGATTCGCCTTGAGACACCTTGGGATCAAGTTTTATTTTAAACCATTCACCGCTATAGGCGATTTTAACTAGTCTTCTATCGCTGTCTGTCATTGGGGTTTCCTGCGTTTCCCGAAAGTACTTGTTTTATTACCTTTTTTTAAAGTGCTGTTCGAATTATCGGAAGATTTCTCCTACGCCGATATTACGTGCTGAAGTGCCCCTCTCGAAAGACCTCTCCAAATTTCAGTACTTGTTCTACTACCTTTATCTATTCTTAATTAGATGAGGCGAAGAAAACAAAAAAAGAAGTGAGCTTAGTCTCCTGTTGTCTTGCAGAGCGTGGGTCTCCGGTGTCCATGGTGCTCCAAGATCTTTTATGGACGAAACAAAAAGCAAGACTGTAAGCGACACCTTATGTCGCACACGGGAGAACGTCCGTTCTCCTGCCCTCACTGCCCCTACCGAGCGGCTCTCAAAGGCAACCTCAAGAAGCATCTCTATACCCATGAAAAAACAAACTTCGGCGAGGGCGTCTTCCCCTTGAATCCCACTCTTGGCTTCCGATCTGACTTCTCAAAATCTAGCTTCGTCTGAATGTTCTCACTACGGCGTTAAACCCTCTCTGTGCTAATATGATTTTATTTTACAAAGTTGACTCGACCGTAATCGTAGCAAAGTTTTGTGAGAGTATTTTTGTGAAAGTTTGTGTTGATAATAAGGGATGGAGCAGAAGACTTGTGATGATGGAGGCAAAGTGACCCAAGACCGTGTTGTTGGTGTTTCAGGGGTGCAACGTGTGGCCCTCGCTCGCTTCTGCCATCAATCCAGCTGTAGTTGCTGCTGTTGCGGCGGTCTCAGCTCCTTTCAGTGAGGCCTTAAGTCGGTTCAGCTCGGGCGGACTCGCATCTTCTCAGTCCTTGCAATACGTTACCTGCGAAATTTGCCAAAAACGCTTCGTCGGTATTAATAGAAAGTACCTTCTTAAACGTCACAAGATCACTCATTCTGGAGAGAAGCCATTTCACTGTCCTTATTGTAGCCATCGAGCTAATATCAAGCAGAATCTCGACATGCACATCAAGAGGAAACACTGGGATAAGCTTGCTGGTTATACTCAATCTGGACCTGTTGACATGTCTTCTAATCACCTCTTCATTCATGGAGAAGAGAGTGGTAGTTCATGATCTGTAACACCATTTTTCAGTCATTGGTTAGTATGATCTCTGAGGAACCGAGACGGCGGTTGTAAATTATACATAAGAAACTTGTTTGACGCCGTGTAATATATTTCAGGTGCCTTCTGCGAACCGATGGACCTTACACTCGGAAATGTGTCGTATCTGCTTGAAGGTATTCGACCGAAATAATCCGTCATGGAGTCAAATGTTCAGACGGCACATGTTAGCGCACAGTGGCAGTAAACCTTACAAGTGCTTCTACTGCGACTATCGTAGTTCAAGAAAGGATAGCGTCCAGAGACATGCTAGACTACGTCACCGCACCGAACTTGCTGGTGCCGGCCCCTCATCGGTACGCGAAGTGGTCCAGGTTGTTCAAAGTGAACTTGAAAATTGTCATGGCAGTGAAGCTCGTCTTCAGAGTGGTGTGACTGATCCCCAACATAACGTTAGTGTTTCCGATGCAGCGGAGACGGGTTCGACTGTGTCGAGATACGCATCACAAGGTTGGAATGAATTGTAATAAAAACGTTATAAAAGGAATGATGCTATCATGTTGAGCGTCATAAATGGTTGGAAATGGAAAGAATCTTCGAGCTGTTATTTTTAAACTCAACGACGATGTTTGATTATCTGACTGATGGAAATTAGAATTCAATTTCCAAATTTGGCTATTACTAATTCTCAAACTGGATTCACGAAAGTCCGACGACGCAAATACCATGAAGAAGAACTGAATTGCGGTAGAGTTACGTTATTGTCGGTTTGATGGTAGTCCATGTGTTGCAGGCACCAGTTTCTCGGAGCCTTGAAGAACTCTTGTTGTGGCTGGACGATGACAAGCGGTGTCGTGTGTGCGGCAAGCAGTTCTTGCCTGTTACCTCGTGGAAGCAGCGCTTGGATCGCCACCTCAACACTCACTCGGGCGCTCGTCCTTTCGCGTGCTCTTATTGTTCACATCAATGTGCTCGCAAAGACGCTCTCAAGTTGCACATGATGCGGCGACACGGCATAGTTGCTCAGTCTAACAAGAAATTTCGTGCTAGTATGGCAGAGCTCTCTTCACAACCAAGCAATTCCAGTCAAACTTCCCCCGCCTCAAAATATTCAAGTACAGTTTCTCTAGGCGAATCTGTAAACTTGATGGAACAAACTCAAGACTCGAGTCACTCCGTTTTTTCTGACGCCGCTTCGAATTATTTCGATTTCAGTTCGTCCCGGCCTGATTAATAAAAATTGTCAGTCAGACGAAAATTTTTCCCCACGTAACAAATACCGTTCAGAATTCGATAAAGCAGGGACGTTCTAAATTGAAGTATGATGTGAATTTAGTAAGTTTGTCTCAAATACCTATTTTTCTGCGAATTAACGGTGTATTAAACTCGCATCATTTTGGAATTATAAAGGAATTCTGATGAGAAATGGTCGTGCTGTTGCAGACGAGTGGCTTCACAGGTGGCAAGTTAGTGGAGCCGAGAAATAAGTCACCAGCGCTTGAAGAAGCTGTCAAACAAGCGGTCCCTCACCTCGAAGATTTTTGGCCGAATCCAGTGCTTGATACTCCAGATGCGTCAGAAGAGCGCCGCACGTGTCCTTATTGTCAGAAGGTTTTCAATATGGCCTCGTGGAAGCAAAAGCTGGAACGTCACTTGCTCATTCACACGGGTGTCAAACCATACCAGTGCCCGCACTGCGCCCATCGGAGCAACAGAAAAGATAACCTTCGATATCATGTAGTATCTGTACATAAGCAGAACTTCGATTCTGCTTCTTGCCGGCCCATGTTTTGGCTGTGATAACAGAATTGTACATTTGCTCCTTTAGTTTCTTACTCAATTCAGGGAATGATTTACGTACTTCTACTTTTTCTTATCATTCGCGCAACGTGTTTACGTATGCACTATTCAACATAAACTTCATGATCGAAATAGTTTGTATTTTTCATATCATGTATGCTGCATTTTTGGTTTAATTAATTGCTCTCAAAGTTTAGTAAAAATATTGATGTGCGCGAAAATGTTAGTCTGCGATTACATTTGTCGTCATTTTTCGTCTTGTTTTAAGTTAAACGTGAGCTTTGACGTTGGCACAATGTTACGCTGCCAATTAGGTGGGACGTAAGCTTCGACGTGGCTATGTTACGCTGCCAATAATTGTACATTTATTATTGCTTAATAAAAGATAGAATTGCTGAATACTTTTTTTTAGTATCCTTTACATTGTTTGCTACTTCCTGAAATGATTTTCTCATGGAATGATTATCGGCATAATTTTACTATAGTAGTATGCAGAAAGCAAACCACTTATATATACCCATACTATAGTAGTGCTTCGTATCGTAGCCGTATTCAGAAACTGAGTTCGACAGAATTTGGTGTAATTTTGAACGTGGTAGAAAACATGATTTACACAAAACGTAAAATACTTCGGAATGAATTGTAAGCTGTTTAGTAGGCGTATTTAGCATTACGCTCGAGTACCTTGAAATGACTCCGTTCACCTTGATCAGGGCAGTTGACGCGTAGCGTATATTTTTCAGACCTCGCCGAGTTTGGCAACCATCGTAGCGGCGAGGTCTGCTTTGCCTGCCACCACTTCACATCGAGTTGGTGCGTCGACAGGGCGCTTCAGAAGCCTCGGAAAAAATCGAGCTGGAACTTCTGATGCGCCCGATGGATTAGAATTCAATGTTTTTTCTGATTGTGCCAGAAGTTATGTTACTGCCAGCACAGTGCAGGGAACTTGCCGAACAGTTACTTCTGAGAGTTGTTCATCTCTCTCAAATTTTAGCTCTCGAGAAGTTCTCTCTTGTGAAAGAGGTTCCATTCAGTCGGGAATAAGCACGGAGAACATTGGACTGGTCAAAGCGTCTAGTACTCGAACACTCGTTGAAACGAAAAGTGCGCGTTCCTTTCGCTCGAGGCTCATAACAGACCAACCAGGAGTCAGTCTTGGAAAACAAGTTGATCCTGTTGTTCAAGACAAAGACCAGAATAAAATTTCGCTTGGTCCTGAACCTGAATGTTCTAATGGTGCAAGTAGTTACGCTTCTGTTAAAGTTACTGTCGTTCCTAGTAGCCATCCGCCTGGTGTCAGCTCGTCTCTAGACGATAACTCATTCTTAGCTGTATATCCTAGCTCATCTCAAGTTCTTAATGAAAATCTAGCATGTGACGAAGCTGCTAAAACTGCTCCGCCATTATTTTGTCCTGTGTGCGGTAGGGCTGTTTATGGGCGCAATAGGAGACAGAACATGGAGAATCACATGCTCACTCATTCCAATGTTCGACCTCATAAATGTTCTTTGTGCTCTTATAGCTCAATTCAGTTGGGAAATTTGAGGCGACACTTGCGGAACGTCCATAAAGTCATAAAATCGGAAGCTGAAAGCTCATCAGTTGGATCTATTAACATATGGCCAGACTCGTACTCAACTACTGCTGATGATGGTAGACCTGAAGAGCTACCCTCGTTTTTAGACGCTATTGATGAGGACTTTCTTGAATTTCCCCATAGCGATTCAAACAAATGAGTTCAGTTGCTCTTTTCGTCGATTAAGTTTTCTAAGAACTGGTCGTGTAGTCTGTCGAAAATTTATCGTGTTTCCTCATCGAAGTAAAATTTTCTTTCCAATATTTCTTTCACTAACCAATCATGCGTAAGTCATTAGACAAGGATTGTTGGTGAAAAAACGGGACTGGTGACGTTTGTGTAGTGCACTTACGTTTTGTCCAGATACTTCTCAAAATTGGGATCAAACTTGTGAGGCACCTGCGATTGCTTGTTTCCTAGATATGAGTTATCTGAGCAGATAATACTGAGTTATCTGAGAAGGTTGTTGTGTTGCAGGCTTTCTTCTGCTCCGACAACACGTTACCACCTCAACTACAGCAAACGTACGCTCCTCAATCTCTCGAAACGGGCCCAAGTTCGGAGTGCCCTCGATGCTCCCGAGTATTCTATGGCAGCAGCCGCAAGTACCGCCTCGAGAGGCACCTCATCATACACTCTGGAGAAAAGCCTTACAAGTGTCCTCAATGCCCGTACCGGGCGACTCAACAGGGAAATCTAAACAGGCACCTCAAGTCTGTACATTTAACGCACAAAAATGAAATGTTTCTACCTGAGAGGACAATTTTGGATTCTGTCTCGACGTCTTCAGCTTCCAACTACAGCTCCTCGAAAGTATAGGGAGAAGTTACTTTTTTTTTTAATCTAGTGGGACTGCCGATTCTGCTGATACATTTTCACAGATATCCGAATGTTTAAAGAGCGTACTCTGATTAAGATAACGCAGTAATACAACTCGATCGATAAAGAACATTTACAATCGGCACTTTTTAACTAGCTAGTTCACTAAAATTTCCTAGAAAATTGATGCTAGGGATTGTTTTGCAGGGAGAAGTTGGATACGATTTTGGCTGTGGTGGATCAATGGATGTTCCGTGCAGAAGCATGGACTCTTCCACTGGTGGAAATGGAACGGCCGATCAAGACCTCATTGGAGATCCTCAATTCGACCATCGTAGTCAGTGCCACGTTTGCTTTAAGGTTTTTCAAGGAAACAAGAGGAAATACAGGCTCGATCGACACATGGTTACTCATACTGGTGAGCGGCGCTTCCAGTGTTCTTTCTGTCCGTATAAGGCTAATCAAAAGGAGCATCTCGTAAGACATTTGAGGACGAAACATGGTCACGCCTGAATTTTATTGCGAAAGGAGGTTCTCGTGACTCAGAAGATCGAACTACTCTCAAGAACATCGCATCATCGGAATATTCTTTTTATTTAGATTTTCTTTGAGTTTTGAAAGCATTGCTGAAGCTGAACAGTGCACACGGACACCCGTGACGCATCAGCAATTTCAAATTTTATTTTTATTTATTTTTTGAATGGGCCACTTGTGGTGATTGTTGAAATTCTAGCACTGAGAAAATCTATTGAGTACTTAATGTAACGGTGTGGTGTTCATCTCATTCCAGGCTGAGGAAGTCGACAGCTGTGTGCAGTGCGGCAAAGAATTCACTGGTAAGAACCGCCGCAATAATCTCGTTCGGCACATTCGGACGCACAGTGGCGAGAAACCTTTTGCCTGTCCCGTCTGTCCTTACCGAGCCACTCGCAAGGAACATATGATACGGCATCTCAAGAAAGGTTCATGTGTCTATCACAAGTTCAAGCAAGCCACCAACGCCATTGGACTCAACGTGAACCCCTACGATGCGAGAATGAAGGCTGCAGTGGATGCTTACCTTCTTCAATTTGCTCACAAGGATCAGCGAAAATTCGGCTCGGATTCTTCGAACACTTTGCCGTACATATGAGACATGGCTTGTGGTTAGGAATTAATGGTATTGACGCAGTTCTTGATCAGACTTTGTGTTACTGATTTCCTCAAGTTACGTGACACTTGTAGTCACCGCTTCTCTGATCGCGTAATACCAACTTCTACGTTTGGGCAAACATTATTGATGTGGATCAGCTCTTAGCTGTTCGGTGTGGTTCTATTTTGTAGCTCAAGACATGAAATAAAAATTTGAATTGATGATGTTCCAACCCTGACAAATTTTCATTCATGTATGTGAACGATTGAGTTAGATTAAAATACTTATTAGACGTGAAAAGGGAGTGTTTTAAATGGTCTTTGAGTAACAATAAGGCTAGAAATGGGACCATTGATAGGTATATATGTAGATCTCTAATCTAGCATTTATCCTAACTTTGTTAGAAGTGAGAACTCGAGGCCATTTACCACTTGTGTAAAAATGACATTTACTGGCGACTGTTTCAGTTTGATTCTAACTTCGGTGAAGTAAGAGGAAAGTGCATTCCTTGCCCTAGCATTATACTCGTATATGTTATTTAAAAGTCTCGAGACAGTCAAAACTGAAATAATTAAGAACATATTCCTAATAAGTTAGCTTGTAAGTGTGTTACTTTGACATTCCAACGTTGTACTGAACATTCCAATAATGTAAATGACATTCCATTATTATTAAGCAATTTACAGTTCCCCTTTGTGAGGGTATTAATGTGTAAGTTGGGAAATTACGTTAAGATGTGGGGATTAATGAATTACTAGATGAATTAAAAGAAGCTTTGAGTGAGTTAAGAGTTGAAGCTGAAACTCAGCCGCCAAGTATTTTTATACGTAAAATATAGTTGTAGGTTAATGAAGTCAACATCATTCCATTCCATTACTTTTCTATTTCACTCGAATGTTTTGTTTAGCGACATTCCTTTACGTTTTTTATGCATTTGAATGACGGTTAATAAATTCTTAATTCTAACGAGGTGTATTAATGTTTCCTGCTTCAAGCTAGAATTGGATGATCGATCCTCTTAACCAAATCATCTAAACGAAAGTTTTCATCGTGGTAATGGATCTTCGTCTCGTTATGCTACAATTTTCGTATTTCCTAAGAGCACGTTTAGCCCCTTTTTTTCGCCTAATATTTTATTTCATTGCTCATTGGGCTACCGTTTTAATTTAATTTGAAATGGATAGACGACTACAATGCAGGTTCTCCAATGACCAGGGCTGTTGTGCCTTTTCAGGAGAAACTGCTGGGTCGAACGAGTGGAGTACCGCCCTACGAAGCTTGCCTTTACTACGGTCTTACAAACGCCGCTCCTGTTAACAGCTTCAAAAATGCTAATCCCACTGAATCTGCGTCTCTTCTCTTTGAAACTTGTGATCAATGCGGAAAAAAATTTCATGGAGCAAATAGAAAGTTTCTCTTGAGTCGTCATAAAATAACACACACAGGTCGGCGCCCTTACCAGTGCCCATTTTGTTCCTACTGCGCAAACGTGTCCAGTAATTTGCTGAGACACATACGCTGCATACACGGTGCTAGCGCATGCGAAGCTCAGAGTGCTTCTCTCGGTGTCAAAGTTCCGCCGTCGCTGAACACTTCTCTAGGACCTCATAATGCATAAAACGGAAGGGGACGTCTGTTAATTTTCAGCATACCCAAGAAAGAATTTGTGATTGATGTATCTGTGTACTTTAATCGATTGGATCTGAATACCGAAATTGAGGAGATGCGATCTAATGCGCTCATTGTCATTCTCTCTGAGAGATGTGTATCAATTTTTCAGAGCGAAGCCATGGATCTGTCGTCGGTTCCTCAATGGGCCGTAGAACCAAGTGCTGCATCGCTATCTCTTCCTACCGGTGCTTTGCCTGGAGATTCGGACCTTTCTTGTAATGTATGCGGCAGATTGTTCAAAGGAGAGTACAAAACTACTTTGCTCACTCGACACTATAGAACTCACACAGGAGAACGGCCGCATCCGTGCCGTTTTTGCCCTTATAAAGCGGGCACGAGCTACAATCTCGCGCGGCACATGAAAGTTCGACATCCTGATTGTAATTTCTAAGAAACGTGTCCTGAACTCCCTCATCGGAAGTTATAATGCTGTCGCTTTCACTTCCTTCGCGTCACTGAAGAAAGATGCATTTTTACATACGAGCGTCGCTTTGAGGAATGGCTTTTGAAAAACAGCCCAAAATTTTGTTTCATTCAGCAGTTTCTTCGATTTTATTTATCATGACGATTAATATTTACAAGACATTGATTTTAAAAACTGGTAACGAGATGTAAATTATATGGCACTGTGTCACCACTCATCATTTTCTTCTCATGACTTTGTTGAGTTAATGTTGGTGAACTTATTTTCCCAGCTATAATTTCTCATGAACGTAGTTCAAGCGAGCCGCATGATAGGAAACGTTAATAAAATATTTCTGTTTCCTCGTGGTGTTAGGCAAAATACGATTTAAGTTTTACCGTAAAAATTCTACTTAATGCTAATGTATACAAAAAAATAAATTCCCCTCACGCTTATGGCCTAAAAAGTTTTAGGCCACGAGTTCTTCGTTGTCTCTAATGATAATTGTTGATGCATCTTGTGCGAATACGCTTTCTTAATAAACATTTATCAGCTCTGCGTGGCTTCAATGGATCCTGGTTTCATTGAAATAATAGCTAGATGTCGGTTGAGTAGCGGCACATATGGCGTGGATTTTCGAGGTTGTGAATCATTTGGGTATTGTTTTGCAGGGCTGGGAATTCGATGGCTCAAGATCATTTGCTGACCCTGTTAGCGTTGCAGCGGCAGCTGCCGGGCTCTGGAAGTCCAACAACGCTGCTGCGCTGAACAGCCCGGCAGTCACTTGCTCCTTTTGCTTCAAACAATTCTCAGGTCCAAACCGCCGCCACGTCCTTCGTCGGCATGAAGACAGTCTTCATTCGCACGAAAAACGATACAGCTGTTCTCATTGCAACTACAAAGCTAATCGAAAAGACCACCTCACGAGACATGAAAGAGCAGTGCACTTAGCTAAGTTTCTGCAAGGCCAATGTCATATCATGAATCCTGATGGAAGTGGTAACTTCGGTGGGTCAGTTACAGTATCTTCTTCAGATCCTGTATTTGACTCGTTGCAGTAGATGCTCTTTCAGCTCATTTGAATGATAGTCATTGTAACTTGGTGAAATGTTTAAACTCATTAAACTACCCTTTCTTGCGCGGACATTGAGAATTTGTGGTCATGTGGAAGCGCATTTTCTGAAAAAAGGATCTTTATCGTGTGGTATCAAGACTTCGTTGTTTCAGGGTCGAGAGAGAGAGGCGATGAGCACTGCGCCATGGCACTGCAAAGAAAAACTCGGTGAACAAAGTGTTTCCCTCATGTCTACGGAGGCGTCAACCATGCGACTCGATTCTGTATCTGACGAGTATTCGTGTTGTCTCTGTGGCTTCGTGTCTCAAGGAGTGAATCCTAAACGCAATCTTCTTGATCACATGAAAACACACACGGGAGAGAAACCGTTCACGTGTCCGCATTGTCCTTACAAGTCTCTCAAGCGTGGCAATCTGAATAGGCACATGTTCCTTCAACACGTTCCTCGCTGTTAGTAGGGAAAACTTATCTAGTCGTTACTCTCTTAGTCAAATATTTATATTTTTCCAGCCGTCTAATCGGTTGGCGTGGAAGAAGTCAGAATTTTTCCATTTAAAACTCGGTTTAGCAAATGCAAGGTTCATGATCAGATTAAAAGTCTTGATTCTTTAAGTTAACTTGTTTGCGAACGGTTAACTAGTGTGCTGGTCATGTCTTCAGTCAAATAGGTGAAATGTTCTCGTCTTTGCAGGCTAGAAACTCGTCAGATGACTTCCGAACCTTCCGTCCCAATGCTGTTCACAAGTCATCGGTGTTGATCGGGAGCTCTTCCATATCGCCTGAACATCCTAATCCCACTGATGACAATCTCAACAAGAGCTTCTTGTGCCGTATATGTGGTCGCCATATTTCTCGTAAACATGACATGAACCGCCATCTTTTAACTCATTCGGGAGAAACCCCTTACCCTTGTTCTTACTGTCCTCGGGGCTTTAATCGTAGTAGCAACTTTTACCGACACATGAGAACTGCTCATCCTACTGTCGCTTTTGCTTCCTCAGCAGACGAGCAGTGAACAGTACTCCTGATACCTGTTAGGTCTGGTAGTAGAAAATTTTGTATTTACCATCAAATTCTGGCAGTCGAAAATTCTCTACCAAATTTACTACCGAACCCTACCTTATCTTCACAGTAAGAGAAGTCACCTTTTGTACCAAGAAAACAATATGTGACGGAAGAAGCGGTTCTTTCTTTTGTTTGCAGGAGATGAACGAATTGTTGGTAGTAAAGAGAAGGGGCGTTCTTCTCATCAAGATTGAAATGTTGATGCATGTTGCAGGATACGATCTGTGTTGGTGATGGTTGGACCGTGACAACGAGCTCCGCTCCGAAAGGCTTCAATGCTGCCCCCATGAGCTCTGCGCCATGGTTTCCACGTGAAAATTCAGAACTATCTTCGTGGTCGCTCACAAATACTGATCTTGAAAAATACAGCGTTACAGACAAAATAATCCAATGCCCACACTGTCCTAAGGTGTTTCATCCTTCGAAGATGCAGAATTATCAACGCCACGTTATTGTACACACCGACGTAAAGCCATTCGAGTGCAAGATTTGCAGCTTTCGATGCAATCAAGCCTCCAATCTTCGAAGGCACATCAAAATAAAACACCAAAAAGATCAGCTTCCAAATGATGATGCTTCGCTCATTGTAGGACGCCCTACTTCCTACGCATTACCCTAATCATCGCAGCCCTGTGTGTGTTACTGTATCGTAGATTTTATTAGCGAAGTAGCCAAAATTAATTATATGAGGGCTGTCGTTCATTTTACCCTCGTCCAGTTGTTGAGTTTAGCTATGGTGTTTTACAGATGTATGGCTTGGGTGGCGCTACCCATTCTTCGAGTAGCTACAGTCGACTGGACTACCCTCCATTGCTGTGTCAAGTGTGCGGTAAAAGCTTCACCGGCCGTAATCGAAGGCAAATGTTGGAGAGACACACGGCTGTACATACCGGTGTGAAACCGTTCCTCTGCCCCTTCTGTCCCAAACGATCGTCTAGATTGGATTCATTGAAGCTTCATGTCGCAAGAGTTCACAGAGATGTCGTTCAGAACTCTGAAGGTGCCGATAATGTTGCTTCGTTGCTTGTCCAGCCCAATATTCTTTCAACGGACACGGCGTCGAATATTCGCGACTCCTATGTTCGAACTAAAAGTCCTGATTTTTCTTCTTCGGATGCGAAGGGTTCTTTTGGGTTGAAGCGGGACTAAGGCAGTTCACCTGTCACTTAATATAGTTGATAGTTGTGCGTCTACAATCAGCGTTTTTCAAGAAGGCGCTGCGTTGCATTAGGAGTTATTTGAGGAAAAATGTACGGTTCGAGAGCTGATGTCTTTTTAAATGTGAAACATTTTTACGGAATTGGTAAATCCCAGCGTGTATGTGTCCTTTGCTACATATCACGGGACACTAAGTTTGTTGGTGGTCTTGCAGGTTGGACTTTGCGTAGCTCCGGCCGTGGCTCCAAACTACGGCGTATCTTCTGCAACTGCTGCGAAGTCGCGTCATAACGAGGGTTTGGTTTGTCCCATTTGCAATAGAACCTTCGTTGGCAAAAATCGACGACAGCACTTCGCTAATCACATTTACACGCATACAGGAGAAAAGCCTTATGCTTGCACGATGTGTCAGTACCGATCAAGCAGGAAAGACACTTTATACCTTCATGTGAGAAAATGGCATAGCGACATCGAGCAAAATCCACCTTGTTCAAGTTAACTCATGGTATATTTGTGTGAAGAGATTATTGTAATGTAGTCTAATATAGCTTATGTATGACTGAAGAATTTTGTCATCTATTTGGAAATAAATTTGTTCTGGTCTTTGAGAGTTTACAATAAACCTTTGAATGAGTGCCATGAGTGTTTTGATGGCGCTTTGTCAAACATTCATGGTGCTCTCATTAACTTGGAATTGTTAGGCTCTGAGGCAACGGTGTCGATTGTTTTTAGCGGTGTCTTATTTGTCACGCGTTGACAGTCCCTTTCCTTCTTTGTTCTTAGGAAGGAACGACTAGCAAAGCTGCGACGGCTGAAGGCGACGCAAGTAACAAAACTGCCGATATCTATCATTTGGGCAAGTTGAGCAAGTCCTCAAGCAACAACAGCGGTACATTTGGTTCGTTTTCAACGACGAATGCGTTCTGTGCAGAGCTCGCCTTCTCGTCGCAACCAGAGAGCATTCGCGTTGGAGCTTTAGAATCTGAGTGGTATTCGCGTCTTGCCAAACATGCGTGTAGTTTCTGCTGCAAGAAATTCAACACTCCGTCCAAATTGGCTCGTCACGTCAGAACACATACTGGTGAACGGCCGTACCTGTGCCCTCAATGCGACCAAAGGTTCAATCAGAAGGAGATACTCCATCGACATTTGAGAACCGTGCATGGTATTGCAACAGTCTGCTAAAAGTTTTCTTTTTTAAAGGTATTTAAACCATGTCATCTACGTAAGAAATTCGGCAACTCTTTTCTGCCAGCTTTTATAGTAGCAAATACTGTTTGTTTGGTGTATGTGCTGAGCTGTACCTGGCGTGACTTCCACAGGGTGATGGTGGACGCTTTGGTGGAGGGTCGTCTCGTATGCTTGGGATTCCCTCGTCCCTGGGCCCTGCGGCCAGTCTTCCCTTGCCGAATTGTTCACCGTTTCGTTCGTTTCCTTCACCTTCGACGTCACTACGGGACTCAGCTCCAATGGATGAAAACTCGGCCAACCGAGTCTCGTGTCCGTATTGCGTGAAAAGCTTCAAGTGGCCATGCTTACTTCAGAGGCATCTCCGAATACACACCGGCGAGAGGCCCTTCCGTTGCCCGTTTTGCACCTACGCTGCCGCTCAAAAGTTTGATGTTACTAAACATATCATGACGAGACACTCTGATGCTAGCTCGGCTAATATGAGCTCGCTGAATGAGTCAAGCGATCTTCTTCATCAGCCGAGTTCTACCGAATAAGCGTATTTTTCGTCATAAATGAAGTTGCTCATAATATTGCGATCTGTTCAGTGAGAAATGTCCCATAAAATTAACTAATGATATTGAAAAAGCAGCGCATTCGTGTCAACCGGGTGTGATTTAACGGAAGCGTATTTTAAGTGACACTGCTATCTGAGTAGTTATTTCGGCCAGATGTTTCGTGTTGTGGAAACGTTGACTCGAAAAATGTCGAGCGTTGGAACGAAGTTGCGTTGAAATGTATCTTCAAAAGATAGAAGTCCCATCAATATGATTCGTCTTCATCCACGGATAATACTCCACGAAGTAAACACGCCCCTAGTGGGGAAAAAAATCCCAGATGTTCGATTCTTGAAAATCCTGATAGAAGGAATAAACAGTAGACGTGCATTACGTTTGTTTAAACAAAGAGAATTGCTCATAAGTACCTGCAAAACCAAATGTCGGGGATGCTTGGATTTTGAGCAGCATGGAGCACTATGTGATTGGGTGTTTTATTTCCTGGCAGATTGTATCAGCCTCGCAGACCGCAGCGGTGCTGCCAGCGTCACATGATCGGCTGTCGGGAGGCATCTTAAGCTCAGAGGTGTCCTTCAGTCCTGAGAATGTTTTGCATCAACAGCAGCAGCAGCAGCTACAGAAAGAGCAAAACGTGTGCCTAATGTGCGGTTACAAGTTCTTGTATCGATGGATGTTAGTGCGACACATGCGCACCCACACCGGAGAGAAACCGTATTCATGTCCTCATTGTCACTACAAGGCGGCTCGGAAAGAACAAGTTCGCAGTCACATTTTCAATAAGCATCGTTGAGGAATTGCATTTGTCTATTTTGTTGACCAGCTTTTCGATATATAGAAGCATTTCGCGTTATCGATGTACTGGCTCTTGAAATTTCCGCGCGTACAAGTCGTGTGTTTTAAATTACTTTTTACTTTCGCAATCTTGATTTATTATTGTATGGTCCTTCGTATTTTTACTTTCCTTAAATTGGAGGGATGCGCTAATTTAAAAGCCACGTTCCCACGTCTGGTGAGGTTTTGTAGGTTATGCTGATTTTTTTGGGGGGGCTAGATTGTTGATTACGAATTTTGTTGGTGTAACTTGTTAGCGATGTTGTGCCGGTATTAGATCCTCTTCACTTGTCAAAGCTTTCTATCCGACGACGGAGCCACTCTTCGGTGTACTGATGACTGTCCTCTTCTACAGGGCGTTAGTTCTATCGAGCCATCGGCGAACTTCCCGAGTCTGCTTCCTTCAAGTTTATCTTCTTTGCCGGAAACATCTGTAGATTTCGCTCCCCATCCTCAGGGAGCGTCATTTGATGCATCCATCGTCAAACAAACAAAGAGGCGCTTGACCGGATACGATTGTGAAGTTTGCGGCAAGAAATTTGGCTACATGTCTCTTTTACGGAGGCACATGACCAAGCACACTGGAGAACGACCTTTTCCATGTCCACTTTGTCCACACAGAAGTCAGCAGAAAGCAAATCTGGAGCAGCACATGGCCACTCACGGTGTCTTCAAGTTACCGCGTCCTCCGTTTGATCATTAGCATACTATATCATCTGATACATGATACATCAATGGACAGTTGAATAAAATCGCCAGCGAAATGCCACAAGTGTTCGTTCATTAATTTATTTTAATCGTTGGGAAGTAAACGCGACACTTGAAAGTAATGATTTTCATCTTTCCACGGTCCGAAATGAAAATGGTTCTGTACGTACGGTTATGAAATTTAGATGTATTTAGGCGATGAAGTCGAAGTTTGGTGTTTGTGCTGAGGCTTGGGTTCTCTCCTCCCAACAGGACGTCTGTGTTGTCTCAGCGGGACTCGCGACAGTGCCTTTGAGAGGGGACTTCATCAGCGAAATCGCGCTCTCCTCCAACCACAGCAGAATTGAAGCCACTAAAGACCGATACTGCAATTTGTGTCATAAATACTTTCCCTTTCCGGCTGCCTTAGTGAGACATCTCAGGTCTCACTCAGGAGAACGACCGTTTCCGTGTACCCACTGCCAATACCGAGCTAAGCATCGTTTTGACCTGAAGAAGCACCTTATCACGATCCATAAATTGGACACCACATAAAGAAACTTTTCGGTATTTCAATTCTACGAGGAATCTTGTCGCTTTGGGTCTTAGTTATGGTTTTCTTTGTCGCATAGTTGGACAAAAATTTGAACTACGTGTTGTTGACGGATTGCGAGGCTTTTGTTTTGTGTAGGAACGTATTGCGCGTTGGCTAGTTTTTCTTGTTTGCATTAGATGCGAGTTTATCCACACTTCTCTGATGGCTTCCCTGTTCGTTCTCAGGGCTTCTCACAGCCGAGCAACAGCCCATTCTGCTCTGCGCAGCAATCCAGGAAAGACCTACAGCCTTCAGCTTCATTTTCCAATTTACCACCATCGAGCTCAGCTCTCTGCCCTTACTGCGGCAAGGATTTTTTCTACTCTTCGAAGCTGATCCGCCACATACGCACGCACACAGATGAAAGACCCTACTCGTGTAAGGCCTGTCCGTATAGTGCAAAGCATCGCTCCGATCTCAAGAAACACCTCTCATGCGTTCACAAGGAGTAGTTGAAGCTAGCGGCATTAATTTATTCATGCTTTTTAACATTTCAAACTAAGCATGTGCTGGGGAAACCTCTGCTGAGCTGCTTGTAAGAGGTATTGAATTTTTTTTAGAATCAGTCAATTGTTTTCTTGTGTTACACGAACTTACTCTTCATTACCTGGTGTGTTCTCAGGACTACGAAGAGCCACCAGGAGTCAAGCACGTTCCATCATCAACTCGGGCGCTGTTGGCTAACTTAAGCAAGATGACGTCTGCGAAGTCAACGGACGAAGGCAGTTCTCGAATAGCATGGAGTTCTCTCTGCTCTGACTTACTGTGGTCACCTAATGTTACGACTAATAATTCAGGCGCGACGGGACTGTCCTCAAACACTCTTAGCTCTGTGCCTCGCTCAATGGAACAGTCGTTGCCTTCTGTTACTTCTGAGCCGGTTTTCAAGTGTACCTTTTGTCCTCGACAGTTTTGCTTTCATTCGCTTCTAGAAAGACACTTGCGCACCCACACCAATGAGCGGCCGTTTCAGTGTAACTTGTGTTCCTATAGAGCTAAGCATAGAGCTAATTTGAAAAGTCATTTTGTCTTCAAACATCCTGGAATGCCGTTTGAATAAAAGGTGCCGCAAGCCATTCTTTTTTTGCGAGAAGGTATTTCATTGCGCTATGACAAACGAAAGTCATGTCTGATCTATCGCGATTTAATCCTATTGATCATTTGATTCCCTCTTATTGCAAAGAGGATGCGCCACTTTTGTCTTGCCTAGTTTTCTTATTTTGGGACGTAGTGCGACGCTCCTATTAATTGCGTCAGCACAATATCTACAAGGGTCGTGGTAATCGTTCGGGAAAAGTGAAGTTTGTTCATAATTTGTAAATAGGTCTTGAGCTTCTTTCGGAAATTTGGAAATGCATCAACGCACGTAGGTAATTTCGCCGTATTAAAATCGGATGCAAAGTTCAATGAGGTTTGAATTTGGTGAACTTCTGTTGTATGTATCCTCATCTGTAAGTTCGATAATCGTCGAAGGAGATTTAACCTGAGTGTCACTAATTTTTGTTAGCGTGTTGGAGCGTGCCACTGACCCGTTGAATGTCTGGTTGGAGTACTGACAATTACTGGACACCTCATCAATACTTCAGTGCTCCTTTCTTCCTCGTCAGGATATATGTGCCGTGGCCGCTGCTGCAGTCGTGCGACCTTCTGCCGAAGAAGAACGAAGGCCAAGCGCTGTTCCGCGGACTGTATACGTGAGACGCCCATCGTCCTCTGACAGCTCTTATGCGTTCATGGAAGTTGCTCAAGCCGACGCTGCTCTGCAGCTTCAGCTACTCATGTCGTCCTCCATATCGCAACAAACTTCTTCGCCACAGCTAGATCATTCGATAGCTGGCAGATACACATGCCGATATTGTAGTAGAGAGTTCCCATTTCCCTCCAAATTGATAAGGCACATGCGCATCCACACTGGCGAACGACCTTATCCTTGTTCTCAATGTACCTACCGTGCGAAACATAGAGGCGACCTCCAGAGGCATATTATGAGTCATCATCAGCAAGGGCAGGCCAGCAGTCGGTCGTCTGCTGTTGCTTCCCTTGAACAGAATGCCGATAGAAATCGTGGTAGCGGACGTTCGGATACTGGTGATAAAACAGTGAAGATGTGAATTTGCGAGTTCCGTTCATCATTAGGGTATGAAAACTTTGCTGGCATTCATGAGCATGCAGAATATTGCAGTAAAAATAATCAATTTTGAAGAAATTCAGAAAAAATTGCGATCTCAATAGTTGCACTAGTCTTTTAATAAGATTTTTGGGTTGGTTGCTTCGAGTCGTATTTTGACACAAGCCTTGCTTGTTTGTTGCAGTCTCCTCAGCCAAGTTCTTCATGGTTGGGTCACTCTCCTGTCCTCTCAACACCTTCAATTCTGCCTGTTGCTGTAACTCGGGACGCTTCTTCAGTCCATCCTTGGAATCATCTGTCTGTCGGGCATTCGATATCTGCCGCTTCCATCAATCCTCGTGCAGATGAAGAAGCTAAAATTAACTCGAAAATCTCTTGCAAAATTTGTCACAAGAAATTTCCACGAATGTTTAACTTAGAGCGGCACATGATGATCCACACAGGAGAAAAGCCATTTCCTTGTCCTATTTGTCCGCACAAATCAAGACAAAAATCAGACTTACAGAAGCACATGATTCGTCATATCGGCGAGAGAAGTCAGATCACGGATTAGAAATTTGTTTGTTTCTGTGTCTTCTTTTGTCGCTAAGCATGATTTTTAAAATTCGAAACGAGTTTGTGTAAACTGGGTTTTTTACGTTCGGATTTAGTACTGGCAGTATGAAGGCTTACGTTTGCCATGGTGTTTCTCAGGGCAGCGGCATTCCACTGAGCTCCGAGAAGCCTCCTGCCACCGGGGTCGGTCTACAAGGTGCCAGCGTGAATTTGGTTTCGCACTTATCTTGGGGGACCTCCGCCGACAAGAGAACTTACGGCTGCTCCTTTTGTTCTAAAAGCTTCTTGTTCAAGTCTCATCTGGACAGGCACCTTCGCACTCACACCAATGAAAGACCGTATCCCTGTCCTTTGTGTGAACACAAGGCAAAGCATAAGAATGACCTACAGCGACACATGGGAACTTGCCATTTGCCTTCTTGTACCTAGAAATGCTTATAAAATAAATGAATTATTTTGTCACCGGAAGTTTCAATTTTGACCGAACTTGTCAATGAAGAAAGGTAAAGTTACTCGTTTAGCGTGTGTGTTCTGCTGGCTTTGAACTACTCCCCACAAATTGTATTTCGCTGTTCTGTCGCTCAGGAGCTCCACCTGTGGCGCCGACAGCAGGATCTGGACCCGATGGACGAGCTGGTAAATCCGGTCTTTCTCGGGTCTAGCGAAAGCTCAACCTTCTTCAGGAGTGGCCAAAAATGCGTCTTCTGCTCCAAAGTGTTCGACTCCCAGTGGTTCCTGAATCGACACATGAGAATACACACCAAAGAAAAGCCCTTCGGTTGCACTCTTTGTCCTTATAGAGCTAACCAAAGAAATCATTTGGTTCGTCATATGGGCGCAGTGCATCATCAAAGTCAAGATGGTATAACTGATAAATCACTATCGAAAACTAGTTAAACACATTTTTTAGCGGTGCCTCCGTTTATTTTGACATTGATCTACTGTAGAAGGGAAGCGAACGCGTCTGATGTGTGGTTTTGTCTGTCCCGCAGCATCTGACTCGTGTCTCTCCAGCAGTGAGCGCGTCTCATCAAACCACAGACGAGTCACCTGAGTACATTGCTGCGCCAGTGCCCTCCTGGTATACGACTGCCACTGCTGCAGCAGCTCATCCTCTTCCTGCTCCAGCCAATGCGTCGACTAAAGAATATCGCTGCAGTGTGTGTTACAAGAACTTCAACCGCGCGTACAGCCTCGATCGACACATGATGATTCATTCCGGAGCTCGTCCTTACCAATGTTCTTACTGTCCTTACAAAGCAAATCAGAAGTCGGTTTTACAAAAGCATCTTGTGCGCATACATAAAATTTCTGATCCGGTTGTATCTCAGTAACTCGTGCGAGTTTATCTTTCATTTGTTGCTTGAAGTTAAGTTTAAAATTCGTTCGATGAATGCATGAAACTTAAGAATTGAAAACAACGAAATGTTCTGTTTTCAACGTAAGAAATATTGGGTGACTAGGGAGGGCATTTTACTGAGTGGTGTGACTGCTTGCTTGGGCGTTTATTGATGGTTACTCTTGGTTGGTCTCACAGGGCGCTCAACCGTCCCTTCGAGCAAGCTCCGTGTCGAAATTCAGCGAGGACTCCAGTGTGCCGGTGCTGTACTATCCCCAACCGGCTTCTGGCGCTTTTAGCTCCTTCGTGCCTGGTCAAACTCTCGACAAAAGCGCCCTGAGGTTCCCTTGTTTTTACTGTTCTAAGGCTTTCGCGTTCAGTTCTCATTTAGAGCGTCACATGCTGGTCCACACTGGAGAACGGCCTCATGCGTGTCCACACTGTCCCTACAAAGCGGGACAAAGGGCGGTCTTGAAAAAGCATGTAGAAAGATTGCATAACTCCGGAATTTCTTTGGAGGTTCAATCGTCTAGTAGCACTTAAGGGTAAATGTGTACTCCTAGCCTGTCGAATTTCAACGCTGATGTTATGACCATCTCTATGTGCTGGTGTAGGGGAGTGGGGATGTGAAAAAATGATGGATCTTGTATATCCCCGAGTATCATGCGATTTTTTTTGCAAAATATTGTGCGTAAAGTTATTTTACTTTGTACACTGCGCATCCTTGTATGGCATAATTTATGTTGTTTGAGTTCGCTATCCAGTATACGTTGCGTGTGCTTTGAAAGAACTCAATAAGCAAATACTTGTAATTCTTTACTGCTGTGGCTAGTGTTGCTAGAGAAACGTGCACGTTTGTTATTTAAGCTTCTTCAGTTGTCATTTACCGTGGACAGCCGACTCGAACTGATCGAGCTTTCAACCGAGGAGTTGAATTTAAGGAAGATGAATGTGTTTTCGCGCTAACGCGAAAATTTTATTGATTACTAATTTATCATTAAAAGTCGCTTGTGTTGAGCAAAAATGCCGAGTGATTTCGTTTGAAATCGGATTACATTGAAACGAGCTGTTGCTCCGCGCAATGATGCGCTGAAAATAAGTACTAACCTTAATAAATGAAAGTGAAAGTGACGTGATCAACTTTATCTACCGTTCATGTCCGTGTTGTTGCATGTGATAGCTTTTAAGGGAAAGTGTGATCTAGTTAATTTGTAATATTTCAGGAGCTCTGTTGAGGAGCGACTTAGTAAAAATACCAACAGACCACTGTCGTCTTTTTGCCCTTTAAGTTTGTTATGAATAAGTATTTATTCTAATTTCCGTGAGGTTCAATTGCTCTTAAAGAATCGCTTGATAATTTCCTGTAATTACATCAACTGCATAAATTTTAGCCTCAACAAGTTCATACGATTCTGCGTTTGTGATCGGGAAATTCGTTCAAAAAACGTTGGAAAGGTTTGTTTTTCCAAAATAGTTAAACATTATGAAATAGTTGTTCAACACTCGAAATACTCTTTTTCCAAAAACGTCGATTGTCTTACAGACCTGTGAAATCAGGTTATCTAAATATGGAAGTTTCGTCACACGAAGGTTTCGATCGTAATAATGTATTAGTGTGCTAAAGGGGAATTGATACCCGCGTTTGGTCATAGTGGGTTAATGGCGCCTCTCGATGCTGTGTTGCAGGTCACAGCGAGCCATTCCAACCCACTGGACAATTCAGAGCCCGAAGACATGTCTCCTTCCTCTGCGGTCTTCAATTATTGGCCGACGCAGAGCGATTCGGACTCCCTTAGTGCAGTGTTCAGTGGTGTGAGAGAGGCCAAGCGTTTGTACCCCTGTTCGGTTTGTTCTAAGGTCTTCTGCCAGTTGGGAGATCTCAACAGACATATTCGAGTGCACACAGGCGAGAAACCGTTCAAGTGTCCCTATTGTGACCTACGCTCGGCTCTGAAAGGCAACTTGTTGAGGCATATAAAGAAAATTCATACAGATGCCAGGGAATGCAACTCATGAAGATCATTCGTCTGAAACTCATCTCATGGAAATCTCATTTTGGATGAAGCTTTCATTTGAAAATTGCGTCATCATAAATTGAGATGATAGTTTTTGCCATCTTCCGCCTATGGGCTTAGCGAATACGCTGTAAACTTGTCCATTACAAGTATGTCGAAACTGAGAGTTAAGTGACATTATTGTGTTGTTTCAGGATCGATCCATTGGGATGGATTCCTTGACCCTACCGCGGTCCCTCAATATCCTGCCAAGTGAAGATCATCACGCCGATGATCTGATGTTCATGCGACCTCCTAGAATTCGTACTTGTGAAATATGCAACAAGATATTTCACAAAATTGGCGACCTGAACCGACACCTTCGAACTCACACTGGAGAAAAACCATTTGCGTGCCCTTACTGCTCTCATCGGTCTGCTTTAAAAGGGAACCTACTGCGCCATCTTTCTTCTCGGCACCATGACCTTCCAGCAGTTGTTGGTTCTTATGACGGATCGTAAATGAGTTGAACAAATGGTTCTTAATCGTGAAGGAACGCCAGTTGACTCCCGTAACTGTTTTGGTGATAAGAATTTGGCGTTCTCTTCGTTTTCTGGGTGCAATCTTGAGATTATCTCACGCTCTTGAATGAGGGTACATGTAGCCTTTCAGCTAGCACTGCGATTTTTTAAATCTAAAAATTTAATACAAAGCTGAGAGCACCGTTGATTTTTCTTAATGAATTGCTATTTAATTTACTTTGATTACATTAGGACTATGCATTATCATTGGAGAGGCGTAAAAAGTAAAAAGTTCCCACGTACCAGACTGCCACACGTTAATTTGAGCTAACAATAAGTCACTTTCATGAACGAACGAGGATCATAATTTGTTTCTGCTGGGGCTCACCTGGAAACTCTTCGTTCGCAGAAAACTCCGCACGTCTCATCTCCACTGCCTCGGACGGCTGCTTCTGCGGCGAACTCAATTTTGTACTTAGACGACCGAGATGTTCCTGCGAACAAGACTCCTCCTCATCATCAACGAACTGGCGGGCCCAAAAACTGCTCTTTGTGCGAGCGTGCATTCCTCAGTAACTCTGGCTTGAAGAGACACATGTTGATCCACAACGGACAGCGGCCGTACCCTTGCCCAGTGTGCCCTTATGCTGCTCGCCAACGTTCGGACCTTACGAGACACATGGCGGCACTTCATTCATGATTCTCGAAGCCAGCAACAACATTGAGATTCGAGTGTTGGGTTGCTACCTCCCTTCAATGCGCATAGTACATTTTTATTTGGCAGTGATGTTTCACTAAGATAGAATCTCAGCACGGTTCTTTCCGTTTATTTCACTGAAGTGTCTCACGCGGAATTGTACTCGGGCTTACAAAAGTTCAAGCATTAAAAGCTATAAAACCCGAGAAATTGGAACACCGTTTGTTTATTCACGCTTATGTCTTCGAGAGAAATTTTTTGCTATGATCTATGTGAAAGCAAAATCTTTCCAGTCGTGCAACCGCATCTTCGAGTAGAGCGTTATCGCTATAATTTTATAAAAATTGCTGAATCTCCTGTACCTTTCCCGAATATTGCACCTTGTTTCCGTCTATCTAGTTCATTCTGCGGAATTTTTTCCATGGTTTATTGAAAACATTCAGAAACGTACTTAACGATCATTTTTAAGCATCAGAAATAATGATGCCTAATTATTTGGTATAATATCGAGTGGAGATGAATTGTTCCATTATGTACTTCTATGCTCCTAATATATGCCTCAAAGTTGTTGCATCACACTTGGCTACAATTTTTACCTGTCTCACGGAATACCGCATCTTCGCAACTCAACTATCGTAATTTATAGTTTCTTTCTTTTATAATATGCCTCACCTGTGATCAACGTTTTTCGTGACTAGTTTCCTCGGCAAGATCCCGTAAAGTGAATGGTTTTCGTTATCATGCGCATTCTTTGAAGGGCAATTTTGCTTGGACACACATCAAGTATCCGAAAACCAATGTCAGCTTTTCTTAATGCAAAGGCGTAGTAATATGTATTCATTCGTTGAATGATTGATTCATCCTTGTTTCTTGGAGTCATTTCGTAGAGGAAACTAGTGAAAATACTCGTTTCATTTCTTGTGTAACCATTCAAAGTATGTTGCGAATGTTTCGTTCATTCCTGTGCAGGCATCGAGCATGAGCGTTTCGATTGGCTCTTCAACTTCGAACGGCGCAATCTCACATCAGTCGCCACTTTCCTCATCTCTGGCTTATCGAACTTCTTGTTCGTCTTCCACATCGTCACAGATCTCTGTTGATCGCCGCCTCTCTCAGCCAGAACTGTTTCCTTGCGAGAACGTTTACGAATCGCTATTGTCCTCAAGCAGTCAGAGCTGTTCGGTGTGTGGTAAGATGTTTCCGGGATCGTGGCATTTACGACGTCACTACAGAACCCACACCGGAGAGCGTCCCTTCTGCTGCCCCCACTGTCCCTATCGAGCTACACAAAAAAGTGACCTCAAACGTCATGTTGTCGGCATGCACGAAACTACAGGAACTACTCATCCCAGTTGTTGATAGTCGTTCAAATTCTATCCTGAAGTTGATGGCTGAAATCTCCGAAGTTTTGCTACGCTTTTAAACACGCATCGACACAATCGCTTCAGCTCGTTTCAAAGTTGATTTACGCCAAATGCATATTTCTTAGCGATCGCGTTGAAATCGAACCACATTTTTATACTTAATCGTTTAAAGAAAGCTGGCTTGGGTACGTATTCAATTGTGATAGACACTACCGGGATTCGGGACTGTTCGCAAATGATTGGGTTTTGATGACTCAGGACTAGAAAGTAATTGGAGGTTTTTTATCTCGTATATGTCTTGTCAACAGGAGGAGTCTCGTCCCGCTATCTCGTCGGTTTATAGATCGGCTTCTTCCAGCACAAACGCGACGACCGTCTCAGCTTCTGCTTCTCAGTACTCTCGCAGCGGAATGACGTCATCCACAGTCAACTCTCAGAAACCTGCTACCCACCAGTGCTTATTTTGTCACAGATTTTTCCATACTCCATCCAAACTGGCCCGTCACATTCGTTCTCACACGGGAGAAAAACCATTCGTATGTCGCTTCTGTCCCCACAGGGCAGCTGACAAGAGCAACCTTGTCAAACACATGTACTCCCAGCACGGAGCATGCGGACCTGTTCCTCTTGCAACTTCGACGCTCATTTAAATTCGTATACATTTCCTGTGGGATTCTAGTCGGAAAAGTCATTCTCAATATGACGATGGTGCTTTTTAAGATAAATACGAATTGTCTCAATTGAATAAACAATTCTTCAGTCATTACAGATAGTCAACTTCTCGCTTCGTAAGAAAAGTTGCCTCTCATTTTCACGGAAGGATTCAACTCGGAAAAATAAATTAAGAGTGACAAAACCTTTATAATAGAAATCTTTATCATGATGGAATTTGAGCGTCGCCCTCTACTATAACAAACATTTTCACGCTCGCCAAACATGACGTGTGGTGCTGCGAAATACAAGTGACGGGACCGTTATTGATTTGAGTTCTCTGGTTTGCAGGCGCTGGAAGGATCGGAGACCTTCACCTACCCTCAAGTTTCTTCTGAGAAGAATCAGCTCAGTTTTAAGAGACAGAGAAAAAACTCAAATTGCGTATGTCAATATTGTGGAAAAGATTTCATTACACCCTCCAAAGTTAAAGAACACGAACGAGTGCACACTGGCGAACGACCGTACTCATGTCCTCTTTGCCGTTACAGAGGCAGAAGACCGTACCATATCAAACGTCACATATTTACGGTCCACTCGGAAGCGGCAACGAATACTCTATTTCAAGAATCGGTGTAGGAGTTACTGGCGCAGGCTTATTTTCGCCTGGATTCCGCTTGACCATAATTACTCATTCCGTGTGGAAGTGTAAGCGTTCTCCCGTATCCTTCTTCGTTTATTTTAAATACATTTCTTTTGTTGATGTTTTTTAAGCATTCAGTCATGGATTGACTTTCTTTCTCTACAGATCCGCTACCAAGGCTCGGCGGATAAATCTATAGCTTCGGAGCAGTCTTTTCCTGACCTGGGAACTTGGGCCAGCAGTACAGAAAACTTTCCAGTCGAAGTAGCGTCGCAAGAAGGCTCGAAGCACCATTCGCGAGCCGATAATGAATCGCAAAAGTTGTCTCACCTTCAGTCCTCTGGCTCCCAAGCGCACTCAGGCGGATCCGTTATTTCCGCTGAAAATGAAAGCTTGATTTCTTTCGCCGAGGGCGTGTATTGGTGTCCATTTTGTGGATTTAAATCTATAGCAAAGTCTAAAATACGCCGTCATATGAGGCGACACACTGGCGAGCGCCCGTTTTTGTGCCCGCATTGCTCGTACCGCGCTACTCAGACTAATAATCTCAAGAGACACATCTTGACTGTGCATGGTTTCAATTCAACTGCTGCAAATTGCGCCGTGGCTCCGTAGTAGGTACATTATTAAACGAAAAAGTAAGCGGCTAAAACTTCCGTGATGTAACGCCAAACGAAAGCAAGAAAAGGCAAGTGATTGGTACACTGTAAATTCTACAGTGTACTGGTGCTGTATTTACGCTCTATGGAAAATCAAGTATCGTTACTGCAGTGTACTGGTGCTCTATTTACGGAAAGTGAAGTATCGTTACTGCTCTGATGTGGACCATGTATTACAGGGCTCTATGGACACAGTGCCGTTTGACGCCTTCTCTGAGCCCAGCGAGCCATCTCTCGATGTTCCGACTACAGCTCCTACGTCCGTCCAGAGATTCACGTGCACCTACTGTCCCAAGGAGTTCCTTTTTCCGTCGCATTTGACTAGGCATTTACGCGTGCACACTGGAGAGCGACCGTATGCATGTCCTCATTGCAATTATCGGGGCTCTCTCAAAGGACACGTCAAGAGACATATCGCTGCCGTTCATAGGGTCGCCATGCCGCAGTGAAGTTCACATTCTTGTGCCGACGGTGCTACCAAAGTGGTTCTGTTTGAATACGCACTCATACGTACGAAATACCTTATTTTTATTGTTAGGAAAGGGGAAGAGAGTAGGATGTTGTCTCATTGTTTTTGCTCCGCTAATTTGTTGATTTACGTAATGATGATTTGTGATCTCAGAGCTGATTCTTCAATTGCAGAATAGTCACGCATGGGGTGTTCATCGAAACGTTGGGTTGATCGAACGCTTGTTTTCCATTTTTATTGGCAGTAATGCATATATTAATGACGTAATTTCTTAACGAAATGAGATTAATTTACGCTCGTGGGTTCTTGAAAATGCTATTTTCCACGTGTTTTTCAAACGGCTCTAGAAATTCTGTAACCTTATGATGCAGTCACTGTCGTGTATCAATAAATAAAATCACCGTCTTCTCAGATGGTCAAATTTGCCGCATGGACTCCGTAGCTCTTGAATAGTCGCGTGTTCGTGCTGTTCTTCCTGTGAGGGTTTTATCATTTCCGTTTTTTGATCGGTCTTCTGAAGAAGTAACCGTTGTACCTGGATTGTGCGACGTTTCAAAGAAGTTTATGCGCAAGGAATCTGCTATAAGCATCAGAAACATTGTGTCAGAATTGAAAAATGCTGGTCGTAACCGTTGTGTGAAACTAAAGTAATGAATACGAAATCCATATTTTCTTACAGTGTTCCTTAAAGTACATTTTTGGTGATGAAGAGCAACACCTGTGAGAAGCTTCAATTTCTGCTATTTGATTAAGCGAGCTTGTTGCGGAGAAAAACAAATCTTCAATGAAAAATTTTATTAAAATTTGAGTAACACATGTGATTGAATACGATGTACTCGGAAGTGCTTCTTGTTGATTCCTTGAATGAAGCTTAGTTTTCTGCTGATTTTTGATCGGTATGACAAACTGACGTAAACATTTCTTCTGTAGGACCGTGTTGACGAGTTTGGAACCTCCCAGACGACTCAAACGGCTTCTCTGTCTTCTGGAACTCTGAAAGTTGAGCGCTCCCCTGTCGACGCGACTACGAAAATGGGCGACTGCTCGTCTACAGGCAATTACGTAGTGTCGGCCAATCACGGAGGCTCTTGTACTCGATCGCCTCTGTCTCCGTCAACTTGCTTGATCAGCGCTGGTGATGAGCTTCTTATGCTTGGAGGCAGTGGCTACAATAGTGATTCTGGTGGCGCTAGTCTATTTTCGCAGAGCGGTAATTCGGATACGAATGCCAAAATATGTCAGTTCTGTGGGCGCAGTTTTTTGCGGTTATGGCACTTGCAAAGGCATCTCAGGTCGCATACTGGAGAACGTCCTTTCCCTTGCTACATGTGTTCTTATCGTGCAACACATCGTAGTAATTTACAAAGACATCTTTCATCTGTTCATGGTAAAAAAGGTGTCTCGGGTCAATGTCTCGATAATTTTAATTCGAATGAATGATGACAACTGGATAAGAAATTCCTCTTCGGATGATGAGAAAGCAGCTTGGCGAGGAAGCGTTGATGATTATTTACCTTATACGGGATCGCTTTTTAATGTCTGACGTTCAAGTTTTTTACTGGTGTATTTAGACATACTTGTGTATTATTAGGCAAGGAATCGCTCTATTTTGTTCAGTTTTTTTTCAACATCTGTCTACATTTTTGCTCGCGATAGATTTACTGACTGCACAGTTTTTCTTGTTTTAAGCAAGGACGAATTAGCTCTCGCATGGAAAACTACGCGTTTTTATTTTCGTAATTTTAATTGCTTTCTTTGATGGGGACTTACCTTAATTGTTTGTCTAGGTGTATACCAAGTTAATCGTCTATGTATGCGGGATCTTGCGAGAGGAAGCACGTGTGTTGTAGATGCCCCATGATTAAGTTTTGTGTTTTGTCGATGGCGGTAGGTTCACGTTTCTCTTTCTCCGTTCTTATTACCCTGAGCATTCCCGGTGCTGTGGAGCTGTTAATTCTAGAATTCGCTCATTGTAATAAAGTGTTTTATTTTCACTGTTGAAGTTCATGTTTCTCTACTCCATGTGCAAATTGTAGAGGACTTTACGAAATAAATATTTGTTTGTATTTTCGTTTTCACTGACCTGTGTTGCAGTACTTGAATACACAAAAAGTTAAGTATTTAAGACAAATTTTAACCATCGTGAATACCGTTCAGAAGAATTAAAACCTCTTATAACGTCCAAAAGAATTACGAAGCGATGAATTCTCTTGATATACCCCCATTGGTATGGTTTGTGATTGTTGTAATGGGAAGTTAACGTTGACATGGATTCGATTCTTCTATATATCCTGAAACAGATGTATCTTAGGTTCTACAGTTTTCATGAATGATTTACGATTTGATGAGTTCCACGAGCATTAAAATATGTACGGGCTGGATATCAAATTAATGCGAAAGCTGTATCACGCTACGCTGTAAGTATGAAATGTTCGTGTAGCGGGCTCGCAGAATTTACTGTACTCGTCTACCTTCATCCTGTCAGATATTCTGGACAACTTCAGCGGCCTACAACAATTTAGAAAGCAGTGGTCATCGACTTCACTGTGAGCGATGTTATTGTTAGATAATTTCATTAGTTTCATGGAGGATTTTAACAAGGAAGAAAAAGAGGATGACGCAAGTGCATGACAGGACTGAATGTTCAAGTGAGAATCGCTAATCAACACTTGGTGATCGCGCACACTTGTGTATCATTGAAGACGCAGAAACGCTCGGGAACAAAATGAATGAGTGAAATGAAATTTATTTCCGCTCTTCGATAAAGAAAAATGAAAACATGAGTTGTTGGAACCAATAATTTTCGTACTTGCGAAAACGAGTTTCATTGTTTTTATAAGAATACTGTTCAGATCTTCTTACTGAAAACCTAACTAAATGTTAATCATCGGATATCCCCCTCAGGGGGATACAACTGTTGTATCTATGGGAATTAGCGCTACCAGGGGGACTATGTGAGGGCCCGAGCTAAGGGTTAGGTAGGCTTCATTTTTGTTGGAATAGAATAGGTTTTTGTTCTGTTACGGACCATCTTTTTTCGGTTCACTGCTGTCCTGTTTTTTCAACACCTACTACTTTCTTCTTGGACTTTGATCTTGTTTCATAAACTTCTTTCTCATCTTACTGTTTCTATGCCCTTCCTGCGTAGATTCCACGTTCCCTAAACTCCATACTAAATGGTGCCTTCCTCCTTCCTCTCTTTGGATCGCCTTTGTAGCGGATAGGGAGGCTTAAACTAACTAATAATCTAATCATCGGATATCGTACGACTTTGCTGCGAATCTGGAGTCGGCGTGAAATTTCAAGAGATAGTGAATAAAAACCTATAATTTACCATCAACAGTAGTTCTCTCAGAACACTAGACATTTATTTCTATGAAGCATAAAAAAATAATCAAGAAATAGAACGCCGCTGTCATGCTTGCAAGATTTGAGGAACAAAATATTTTTCAAAAATTTTTTCTGTAGAATTCTATGAAATTTATCGTTTTAAGCACTTTTTTCGAGAATAGTTCAATTTTTTACTCCTAACGTAGTTACTCATATTGGCGTTATCACAATTACCGTTATTAGACTGTGACTGAAATCTAGTAGTCACCGACATCAAAACAGTAATGAACTGTCATTCGACAGTGAACTTCAAATAACTCATTGGGTAATAAATTCGATTTGATATTAAATGGGATAGGGTTCTTTTTGAAAGAGAATACCTGAATCTTCGTGGTCATTTGAGGGTCAAAGCTTTCATCCTGACGTCTAGTTCTCAATGCTATATAGCCGAGAACTCACTACCCTTGCTTAAAATTGATGTTTCTCTCGCAGCGGTGTTTGCTATCTTGACATGTGAGTTCTTGTGGTGCGAAAATTAGTTTTTTTTTCGTTGAAATACATGAATATACGTATAGGCTCGCTCGAGTTATTTCTTTGCTGGCATCTGGCCTGCACATGAAAACCGAGTGGCAGTCGAGTTCCACCAGCTTCTGAGTCGAGTGTGCCGAGCCTCACCCAAGAAGTGGAGCTACCTGAGGATTAAAAACTTGGAATTTTTGAACGCGTGACGCCAAAATCAACTCGGTGTGCTATTATTCGTCTTATATCGGTAATATGTTAATTTGTTTAGTGTTTCAAGCCGAAAAATCTTGAAAAAACAAATCTCTGAGCCTGACTTATAAAAAATTGAAAATGAAATGTGATTCACATATATCGCTAAAAATTTTCTCAAAGTCACAGTTCAATTTTTGAATGTTCGCTAGCTCAGAAAGTTACAGCGTTTACGAGCATAAAATGCTCGAGCGTTTAATTTACTCTTAAATCGAGGTTTTAGTTGTCTTTATCTGCACAATTTACGTCAGTATTGTGTACTTTCATTTAGTGAGGTCTTGTGCAAGCGTTTTTAATTTATGTTGTGAAATTGACGAATCAGCTGACTGTTCATCAACAATTCAAATTCAGTAAATGAAATACGATTATCGAAATCAACGATTTTCGGTGTGAATCACCATTCAAGTTTAAATAGCTTTTTAAGTTCGGATGGTATTGATTGATCAAAGTTTAACATTTTCACAGTTAAAATCCACGTGCATGCAGAGAAATCTTGACACCTGGTACAAGCGGTTAGTTCACCTTAGCAATATATTTCATTGCTGTTCGAAACTTGGTTGCGACTTAGTGTCCAGATCAACAATCAAGTTTTTACCTTTATTTTTTGTCTCTCATGTTGAATGTGGTTGTGCTGTTAATATCCTGAAACGCCATTTACAAAGTTGATAATATTAATTTGTTCGAATGGGACTAAGATTTGGTTTTTCTGATTATGCGGTGGCATTACGCGAAAGGTCAGTCGAATACGTCGTGCGAAGACCTGGCTGTTCATTCTTCCATCTCCTCAAATTAGTACTGTTTCAGTTTGAATTATTCCGTTTGGCGGCATTGAAAGACATCTGAGCGTTTCTATTCGAACACCTGTGCTTTTTTTTAGTTGCCTGCCTGATCTTGCCAGCAGCAGTGTGAGAGGTCATCTATCGCATTGTTTTTGTATTTTCATAGTCAATGCTGTTTTGCGCGTTATCTCTACGGAAGAATTTAAGCATTGGCTTTCGTTTTATTGCAGCGTTTTGTTTACCAAGTGTATACGATCCCTCAAAAATGGCGGGAAATTTTCCAGAAGTTGATGTCAAACAAATATATCCATTCTAATAGTACTCGCGGTAAAAGTAATCTTGTACTTGTGCACTGGTGTAACTCAAATCTTAGATACGGTCATTACGCAGCCTCATGAGCGTCACAGAGAGACGGAAGAAGCGGAACATAATATGAATATTACACAAAAAATACACACGAAGGGTATTATTAGGTGAGAAGAAGATTGAAAAGTTTAAAAAATTGAGAACGTTTGTGGGACTGAAGTATTATGATTTACAAGCTCTTGTTCTACTTGCGTTCATTTTACGTCGCGGTTGCGAAAGATCAATCATCTGTATTGGCGATTTCATTTGAGTCCTCAAAAATACAATGGATTGAAAGTTGGCTTTCCAGTGAAATTTCATTTGGGGGTCTGTTTATTACTGCTAATCATCAGGTTTTGCGTGAGCACACGAGTGTGAGTTTGTGCAGAAAGAGTTGGATGGGTCTAATTTTATTTACCGAAGACACCTGTTCTTCCGCAGAGCATGGCTGCGTCCACTCCTGTTGATGTTGCTCTTGCCGTCGCCCAGATCGTCCCCTCTTCAGCAGCTGGGTCTGTAAAAGCAGACAGCGCTGTCTGCATATCAGCCTCTGCTACTTCTCGTACTTCAACTCTGTCAAATTTACATAACAAGAACGCAAGCAGCTGGCTCGGGACTCCAGTGTCCGATGGAAGCAACGTGTTGACCGTAGCAAGCGGGCACGCGTGTCAATTCTGCGGCAAAACCTTCCCGTGGCCATCGAAACTGAACGAGCATATGCGTACTCATACGGGCGAACGCCCTTTCCAGTGCCCTCATTGCGTTTACCGTGCAACGCAACGTATTACACTCAAAAAACATATATTTGCTGTGCATCCGTCTCTACCTCGTATCTGAATCGGAAACTTGTTATTCCTGTAATTTTCGGTTTCGTTTCAGTCTCTACCTCGTACTTGAATCGAAAACTTGTTATTCCTGTAGTTATTATCGGTTTCGTGTCAAAGAATGGGCGTGCTAACTACAATAAAATACCCTAAGTTCTCAGACATGAAACTTGTATCATGCGAAAATTGAAATTACCAAAACAATGGAATCAGTTCTGTTTTTAGCGTATTGGACTGCTTGGGAAGTAGTGTATGAACAGTTCCAAGTACAATACTAACTGTGTGTTTTCTTTGGGTTCTCTCTTTTCCAGTCGAGTTACTCCACTTACTCAGCTAGCAAAAGATGGGTATCTTCGCCAATACCCAAGCACAGCGTTAAGACAGTGGAGACTTCGCAGTCTGAAATGTTGGATGCCAACGCGGTGATTTTAACTACGGATTCAAGGGATGCTTTACTGCAATATGATGAGCCCTCCTTCCTCCCGTGTTTGTCCGACTGCTCACCGCGTGTCAAGAGGAAGGTGTGCCACTTGTGTCCGTGCTCTTTTGGAAGCACCACAGACCTCGTTCGTCACCTGCGTACCCACACCGGAGAGAAGCCGTTTGCATGTTCTGCTTGTCCTTACAGAGCTGCGCAAAAGAGTACTCTCAGTCGACACGTCCGAACTGTGCACGCTGGCACTTTTTGGGAACATCAAGCAAAATAGTTCAGTACTTCCTTATAGTTTGAGTGGAAATTTTAGAAACAGATTTCGGGAAATTATTGTGCTGCAGCTGTGTGTCAAGTCCTACCGTGGTTGTAAAGAAACTGCGTTCGTACCTAACGAAGCTCGATATTTTATCATTGAGTTGAGTTGAATTGAATTGGAGTCATTTAATGATGTTTTTATTGTATCCCAACCGAAATTTTGCCTTGAAAGCGTCACAATAATGACAAATTTGAAAGTTAATTTTTCAGCGCGAGGAAAAGTGATCGTGTTGTTAGATACAGCAACATGTGTCGCGAGTTGTGGTGTTGGAATAAAACATAACTTATCTTTCTATATAATGAACTAATATTTATATTTTTATTGCTGGGTTGATCTCTCGGCTTCATTTATAGGAATGTGAAGACGAAACATTAGCTAGTGCGTATTTCAACTCAGTTCACCAGTTTTTCATTTTGTCTCTATCAACCACCGTTGACTAGAGTACCAGAATTGGATAATCCATTCTTCACAGTACGAGAGTAACTTCATTGAGTTTTAGTTGATCAACAGAAATGAAGAATCTGTTGTACAAATTAAACGCGATTAAGTCAGCGTAGCTGTTCCAATGAAAAGCTTTGATCAGTGTCGCTATCTATCAATCATCCTAGTAGCTGGAAATCGTTCTCTATCGCTTACTTTACAAGAATCTCACTTTTTATCGATATTTTGAGAGCTATCGTCTGTTTGTGAGAGTGCAGCTGATCCTCGATGGCTGATGGTTTTTGGTTCATCCGCAGGGAATGTCGAGTGCCAACCTAATCTACGCCCCGAACAAGCGCCTCGCGCGATGGGAAGGCCGGAAAACTTCTCATGCATCAGACGAAAGTAATGAGCTGCGCGAGAGTAACGCATCAGGCAGCGATTTATCAACTCATGTGCCCAGCGATGGTATTTCAGAAATTTTGTCTCCTTCTTCTTCTCCGCGAACTAAACAAGTATGCCAGTTTTGCGGGAGGGATCTCTACTTTGCATCTAGGCTTCGAGAACACTTACGCACTCACACAGGGGAACGACCATTTCAGTGCACCCTGTGCTCATACAGAGCCACGCAGTCTGGATCCTTAACGCGACACATCAAAACTGTTCATCAAAAAGAACAGTTATCACTCGAAGACCTACAAGCTTTCATTAGTCCGTGAAAGCATACACGTGAACTTGAGTATTTCAGCGAATTGCTAGTAAGAGCATCGCATTCTTGATAAAATTAAAAAGATTTTTATATTAACTCAGCTAAGGAAACCTGATTTTGGCTTTAAAATATTTACAATTCTTCATTAAATAGCGGATGTTCCATTTCATCGAGACTTATTTCTCCTCTTCACGTCCACAGAGGGGAGATCTACGCTTCAGTTTGGAAGATATTTTGGTACCGATCACATCATCCACAGAAGGTTCGAGTAAGCCGCCTTCAAGTCGCAGTTGGACCAAAGAGTGCACCTGTCCCATCTGCAACAAGGCGTTCTGGTGGCCGAGCGAGTTGACTGTGCACATGCGCACTCACACCGGCGAGCGACCTTATCCCTGTCCCAATTGTACCTATCGAGCCACGCAGAAAGGGGCTCTCAAGAGACATATCGCCAGCCTCCATCCTGACCTACCTCGGTAGATCGTGTTGCACCCGGCTTTCACTCGTGGAGACATAAACACGTACAATCACTTCTCCGATTCTGAAAACGTAACGTTATTTTCTCGGATTCCTCTGAAAGTTTTTCCACTGAGGAGTTCTTATCGCGAAAAGTTAATGTTCTTATGGAACCAACGATTGTTTCGTTGTACATTGCTAATTTAAATGATTTGTAGGACTAGAGAAATAGTTACACTCTCTCAAACTTGCCCTTGTATAAAAAATATGGAAAAGAGAGAAAAATTACGTAGTAATTAATGGGAAAATTAGAATTAATATCTTGGTATCCTTTCCCAGATGGCGCACAAAGCCCAAATCAATTCTTCACGACTGCAGACAGGCGCTTCTGCGAGCAATTCTGGGGAGAGCAGAGGCGGTTTTGGTCTTCATAGAGGACAGTTAGGTGCAACAACTTCAGCATTCAATTCATCGAGCGGGAACTCTGAAGTTCAAGCTGGATTAAGCTGCCATTATTGTGGCAAGTGGTTCATGTATCCCAAGGATATAAGGCGGCACCTGAGAGTTCATACGGGGGAGAAGCCGTTTTCCTGTCCGCTCTGTCCTTACAGAGCTTCACAGAAAGGCAATGTCAAGCAACATTTAGTGAATGTTCATAAACAAATAGCGGATGTTCTACTACAGTAGATCCGTATTTCAAATTATGAACTCTTTAAAATCTCTAATAAAACTGAGCGTATAAACGAATAACTATTTTAAGCGAAATGTTTCCCAGCGTCTTGGGTAGATTAGGAAGTTGTCCATGGGCTTTCAGAATTTTAAAATGCATTGCGCGTTAATTTTATTTCTAATGATGTAGAATTCGTATCAAGCGTTTTTATTTCCTTAGCACTGTAAATTAACGTTTTTCATTCCTTCTCGTTTTATTATTAATGTCCAAATAAAAAAATATCTTTTAGTGGCGTAAAAAATATAAAATTGAAAAAATTAGGGCTATAGGAATTCCACTGTTAATTCGAAGTTTAGTTTCATTTCTATGTACATGAAATGGAAACGTTCGTCGGAATTTATGAATAGATTTTTACTCGTAATGATCTTACGCCGAGTAAACTTCTTCTGTCCCCTTTGGTGATCCCCTTTGGTGATGCATGTTGTGAAACTTGGTAAGTGCAGTATGTACTTCAGTCAAAATAAAGGGAAGTAGCAAGCCCAACGGAATCATAGTTACAAATGTATTTAGTTAATTGGTTCAAACGTACGGATAGATCAGAATGGTATCATATGTGGCAGCATGTTTGTTACGTCAGTCTCAAATGATAGGTATGTATGTATTTCTGACTTTTCAACGAAGGAATAGCTTTTTAGCGGGATCAGATAATTGTTTTGATGATATTTTTAAATAAATAATGATAAGCGTTACTCTAAATATGTATATTTTTCGCTTAATTGGTGGAAATGTTTCCATGTTAGTGCTGCATTGTTTTAATAAAAGGTTATTGACAAGTGCTAATTTTTATCCTCATGTCACTCTGAAAAATATTGGACTCGACGCGTAATGAAAATTGCATACCATTTGAAAGTGCCTTTTGAAAAAGTAAAAATTTAACTGAAATGACGCCTGCTTCAGGTAATTTGATTTTTATAATTTTACCGTAAAATACAGATAAAGGTAAATTCACATCATCATCGTGAAATATGTCACACCATTTTCGATCAAGAAATTTTCCGAGGCTAGTCCTCAGAGAAACAGCTAATATCATCCTTGATGTAGTAACTAGGATATGAAGGTCCGTGTTCCCTACGACTTTTTATTTATCCAGAAATGGTGGAAAGACTTCCTCTGACGTTAATGGAGCTAATAAATGGTGAGTTTTTGCTTTCACCAGTGTAGGATAGAAATTGCGATACACCGACCCATACGTTTTGATGACACGTTTGAGTAGAGGAAATAATTTCGTAGTACGATTATTTACCATCTGCCTTCATCGTTGACCACTATGCAGCTAAGCTAACTGCTGATTCTGAACACGTGTGTCTCCTATCATCAGGTTCGGCGAACGTCTTCCGATGGACTCCAAAGAAGTCTCGATTATCCGGCTTCTTCTGACAGAAGTCTTCCCGAGAATCAACCTCATGTCATCAATTCATCTGAGGAAAGTTTCGCTTGGTCTTCTCTTGAACGACCTGCCATCCATCCTGTGGAAGTGAAACAGAGCGGATCACGTAAACTGCACGAATGCCCGGTGTGTGGCCGCCGATTTTCGAGAACATCTGACATCCATCGACACATTCGCACCCATACTGGAGAGAAGCCTTATCAGTGCAGATATTGCTCATATAGTGCTTGCCAAAAAGGGAATCTCCGTTCCCATATTGGGCGAGTTCATGCTGAAGTTCTTCGAAGGAGCGCCATGGAAGTTACGTGGCAGTAGAACAATTTGTGCTGAAGACCAGATGTCCGAAGGGGTGCTTGTGACCGTACTAAATCTAAAGAGCGTATATATTCATCAGTATTATGTTTCAGGTCGTTTTAATTTTTTAACTTCACTTTTCATGTCATCCAGTCATTAATGGATTTTCTAATTATAAACGTCCTCGACAGTTCGTGTAGATACCGTGCCAATTTTAATGCGTGCAAAGAAGATGAACGAAACTTTGTTAAGCGTGCATTTTTCAGCGAACTGGCGCACCGAAACTAAAAGCTTTGCAGTAAAAGAGGTTACTAGTTCGTTCATATTAAGGATAATAATTAGCAGCGACAAACCGCTTGTATAAAGGTACATGTTCTATTGTTTGGCTGTTAAAGTCGAAACTGATGAGCGTTACATGACTGTAATATCGAACAAACGCACTCGACGCTTTCAAGAATGTTACTGAAAATATTTTCTTATAAAATGAAAGATAGCGTAGGCTGTAAAATTTACAGTGTTCATGGTAATAGTAAATTAGATTTTTCACTTGTAAATAATACAGTTGGTGATAATTACACGAGCGGTAGGAACTGATTTAATTTGGCTTTTAAATGGTAAATACAGAAGAAAGTTAAATCCTCTTTAGACACTAGTATGACGAGTCTCAAAAATTCGCATCGTCGATTACCTTACACCCGTAGTTCTTTAGTGCGACATCAATCATTAGTTCACGATCATCTGTAGTTAGTCCAATCCAGAACATTATTTGTCAGAGTTGTGGTATTAGAAAATTCCTTCAGCTTAAGTGCAGGTACAATCTGATGTGTACTGTTATTATATCAACATTTGTTGATACGAGGAACGTTCAGAATGTTCTGACGTATCCTTCATTTTGGATGGAATGTAGTCCTTGTCCTACAACCCATCGTTGAAGGAGTGCGTCAAACTATGGTTTATTTGTCAGCATTAGCGGGACGGCGGTATAGTTGAGGAAGAATGGTGGGACGATTATTACTATTGTTGTTTGTGGTCCTTTTTCCACAAGCGTGCCACCGTTTGGGGTACCTGTTTTCAATTCATAAACGTGCATTTGCGGAGTTGGGGCCACGTTGCATTTGTCGAAATTCTTTCCCTCACTCGGGAGTGTTTTCATCTCACAGCGCAGTGTGTGAATTCACAAATCGTAGGTGATTCAAGCCATCAAACCCTGGATCATGTTCAGCAAATGAGGCGCACAACTCGTGACCAGACTAGCCATGATTTTTCTGTTTCAGTTTAAAATTTTCGTTTATCTGCCTTAAAGGAATGCACACGCCAAATTAATTAAACTTTCTAGTGCAGGATTTCACTAAGGTATACGTATTATCACATATTTTAAATGATATTCTACTGTAATGTTTACGACGGTGTCCACTGAAATTTTCGACACGTTTGAAGTACTAATTACCTTCCAAATTGAAACGGTGTACTAAATTGTATACCATGATTTTTATCTCACTGAAAAATAATCCCCTCATATCGTCTGTATACTCTTCATATTCTTGCACACTTCATCTTCAGCAGGAAATTCTGATAAGCGTTACTCTTTAACGTTCATTCATTTCTTTGACGTTCATTTACGTTCATTCCATCAACGAATTGCACTATTAACATACGATAAGTGGGGGAATTACCCGAACTTATGATTATTCCTGAGAAAGCACGATAAGCCCAATTTGTTAGGGGACTGAAAGAAACGTTAACCTTATTTGGTGAAAGCGGAATGAAACGTGAGCGCTCATTTCTTGGGTACTGAATGAAAGTGCACCATTGGCGCTGGCGCCTTAGCAGCAGAGTATTACGTTTTGAAATGCGTGTCTCCTGCCTCAGGTGGTGCGCTTGGGAACTCAAGGACCGTCCACAAGCCCAAATTGTGCAGCATCTTCTCGAGAGAACCTTGCTGAGAACCATCCTCTTGACGACCTCTATGCATCGGAGGACGGCTTTTTTTGCTCTTCTGATAACCGCGCTGCCCTCCAACCTGTCGAAATAAAAGAGAGCGGGTCCCGTAAACTGCATCAGTGCCCAGTTTGCAGCAGGCGCTTCTTGAGAACTTCCGATATTTATCGGCACATCCGTACTCACACTGGAGAAAAACCATATCCGTGTCAATATTGTAATTACAGTGCGTGCCAAAAAGTGCATCTTCGTTCTCATATGTATCGAATGCATCCTGAAGTGTTGACAGTCAGGCATGTGGCTCCTCCTAACGAGTAGCACAATGATACTCATAGCTATCTTCCGAGAGACTCATCCGTACCCTAGACACTGCTTAATTTTTCTTAAGAGAATCTCATTCTAATTATTGGACTAATAATGCAATCTAAATGAAAACGAGCTCCCGCCTCGAATTAGTACCGTGTTTAAAGAACAAGGATTTCTTTGTGCAACGTGGAAATTTTTTCAGCAAAGAGATCACGTTCTCTTAAAATAACTAAACTAGGCCTAAGACGGACGTGTTTGGAACGTATTTGCAACTTTAACGTGCGTTTATTCTTCTTCAGATAATGTCTGGGCCGGTCGCTGGCGTCGCTCCTCTAGACGCTTATATTTCCGTAGCTCGCCATGACCTGATCACTGGCCGAAATTTTACCGATGCGAGGTCTCGTCTCTCGGCCGGACTGAGGGGACCTAAGCGCCAGCTTCCCAGAATTCATCCATGCACTTTCTGTTCTAAAACTTTTGCGAAAAGCGAGGATTTGAAGCGTCACGTTCGAGTGCATACAGGGGAACGGCCTTACTCCTGCACCAGCTGTCCGTACAGATCAGCACTCAAAGGCAACCTGAAACAGCATCTCAAGACGCACCTCAAGCCTCACGGCTCCATACAGTACTGATGGGCTCGCAGCACGTCAGTTGCGCACTTCTATGCTTCTTTTCCTTCATCTCCCGGATATTCATTGTTAGATGTTATTTGTGTGGGAACATCGTTAAAATAATATGCGTTTACGGACTAATCTAACTTTACTTACCGTTTCTTCATGTGTGACAAGTGCATGTTAACAACTTTGTTTGGAGAATAAAGTTCTGTTTTGAGGTTTTATTTTTTTCTGATGTGGTGAAATATAGACTGTCTTACAATTTCAAGATAACAGAAATTTCTAAATCGGAATTAAACGTATTACAACATGGGTCTCGAAAATTGGTTAATTTTTCGTTTTTGTATTTTACTTATGAATCTATAGTTGGGGGCGAGGTAATTCTCATCTATTGCATAACCAATTAGAAACATTTTGAGTTATAGACATGCACTTCCATACGTCTCTGTAAATATTTTGTTCAATTTCTGCCTTGCTCATAATGGACATACTTGAATGTTTGTGCAACATTTTGGAAAGGCGCTTATACGTATTTGTTCTCATAAGGTCGTGACATGTGAGACCTGCGTAAAGGCATGTTCATTCTTTTTTATGCCACGTAGGATATCTCTACCTTTTAGTATTCATGTTTCAGGACGCTAAACTCGGAGTTTTTTCAATGTTTGAACACTGGTTACTGCTCGTGGTGGAAGGCTAATTTTCATTTTTTTTTTTGTTCCTCTCTCTTGATCGCATTTACCGGTATTAATATCGTTAGTACGTGTCAACAAAAATTGGCGATTTGAACTGCGTTGCTGCATTAACGTTCATCAGAACTTGAGGCCCGTTTCCTGATCATCCCTCTGTTTCAGTACAGATTTTAATGCAAAGTATTTGCATTTTTATTTGATTTCTTTATGAGGGACGAGGTTTTGGGTGACTGACTTGTTTCCTACGTTAGTCTCAAGTTTTCTCTGGTGCTGTGTTGATTCTTTCAAGTGTCATTTTTTCATCTTCTTAGTTTTCATTCTGCCATGATTCAAACGAAACGCTCTTGTTGCAAGACCTGAGTGCGGCAAAATGTGTGATATGGTGCGTTGTGATGCAGTTACCTACGTTAAAATATTCGAAATTTATCTGGATTTTGACTAATATTTGAGAATTTTTTGCAATAAATCTGTCGGATGTATTTTATTGAAGAAATATTATCTGTACATACGTTTTCGTGTTTGTGCTACAATAAAGGGGAGAGAACAAACGTTCTTGTCGTTTTTTCTTTTCCTAGATTCCTGCTAGCGTGTCATGATCGTCGTATTTTAATACGCACATATTCGTTCACCTAAACAAAGAAATGTTTGTGAATGTCTTCACTCATTCTCATGCCATTAGGCTACTGAACTGAAATGGGGAATTGAAGCCGTTTTGTACAACCCACACGGGAAATTACGGCAAGTTCAAAGTTTCCATGTCTTTGAAAATCTGATCATTTTTTCCAATTTCATACCCAACAGGACTAAATCCCAATTTTGGAATTTTACAGTCATGAAAAGTTCGATAAGTTTTTTCTAATTTCATACCCCAACAGATTGAACGAAAGTTGTGTAAGTAATAGAGAATGCTATCCTCTGCGTACGAATAATTTTTATAGACGTATTGGTTAGAGAATGAATAAGTCCTATCGGTACATCCGAGTATTTGCAACTATTGTTCAGACTGGGATGAACTTAGCAATAAATTTTCTAAAATCAATTGAACATAACGAGGCTTCAATGAGTAATTCGGAGAGGAGTAAATGATGTTTCAAGTTCAATCATTCACTTGATAGATTATATTCAAACGAGTTTCTAGTGACGTACCCATCGCATAACTTCCATTTAAAGAAAATTTTCTGTCGGGGAATAGTTGATCCTAAAACAGCTGCACCCGACCGAACTGATAATACCGAAAGATATTTCAGAGCTAACAAACTGCACTCTAGTTACTTGGTTGATAGCTTTTCCTAAACGAAATTTTTCAGTATAAAGCATCTGTGCTGGAATTTTTTACGCCTTGCGTAAAAATTTGTGTTTAATGAAGTTTGGCAATAGACGGAGGACACGAAATTAGTGTGAGAAGTGAATTTTAACACCCGCCTGATCTTTCTCGGACAGATAGACTCAAGATGCGAGCAAAGCTACAAAGCAAGCGGAGCGGATACTGCGTTTGGCTGGCCTTCGTCTTCTCGACCACCGGAGTTCATCGACCCACTCGAACAACTAAGCCCATCTCAAAGCGAAGGAATTGGGGATAGTAGATTTCCTGAAAATTTACCTATTTCCGATTTAAGCAGAAGAATTAATCTCCTGCCAAAAAATCTTCCAATCGGACACAGATTTCAAAGTGGTGCTAGCTTGAGTACCGCTCATGCCAGGTCAAACAAAGGACATCAGTGCTCCTTGTGTCCTAAATCATTTTCCAAGACAGAGGATCTAAAGAGACATATAAGGATACACACAGGCGAACGGCCTTACGCATGTCCAGTTTGTCCATATAGAGCCGCGCAAAAGGGCACTCTAACGCAACATCTTCGAGTCCACACAAAACGAGGGGCTTAACTCTTTACTGTCAAAGTGGACTCCAAAATCCACTTTCATAAGCAGCTCTAATATATTTTATTCCTTGTGAAATTTGTGCCCTAATGTGTTCTTCGAAGTTCATTGTTGAGTGGCACTCACTTCCTCGTTGTGATGTCGGTGACCACATGATGCCGGTGCCAGTTTAGTGATGGTGGTTGTGATAACGGTAATATGAGTACAAAATGCGGACGTTAAAGGGTTAAGAATTGCAATTTTCACAGCAACGCGTGTTGCTTTCTTTTTGAACACGTAAAGGTGCGTGAGAAAGAAATTATTGCGTATCAAAAATAGGACGACATTGCAACTTGCTCACGAAGAGCTACTCCCAAATACCACAAATTATTTTGTTCAGTTGCTTATTTTCTTTCGGTTGGTTGCTTTTAGTTGCGCGCTTTTTGTTTCATAGAGAGTTGCTTCTGGAAGTACGAGTAGTAACCTTCTAGTCGATGTTCGTAGTGTTAGCGGCTTCTGTAGTGGAATCTGGACGAGTTCACTACCACCGTTCTCTTGTGTTTGTTACAGAGAAGTCGAGAGGCTTCTGCTGAAATCGAAGACACAGTGAACCATGTAGAGCCGATCTGCATCTTGGAAGAGGATAAAGTTCCTACTTCGGTGCCATCAGTCGCTGACGAAGCTTCGCCGAGTAATAATCCTGCAACTTCTCTTTGCAAAAGCTTTTTTTCAGCTCCAAACCGTGGCGTATCGAGTGTTGTATCATCCGAGGTAGACGCGTTGGCTTTGTTTTGCGTGCGCCTTAAAGTTGACCCATCAAAGCTTCTGTCGGAAGAATTCTTGCTGAATGCCGACTTTATGGAAATGATCACTACCACTGCAGCTGCTGCTCGCTACTATTATGATTTAGTCAATACGTGGCAGGGCAATCAACGTTTCATTAAGAAAGTATCAGAAGTCTCAAGCAAATACCGATTTATTGAAACGACTATGGATGAACTTGCGCGTTCGTTTGCTGCGACGTTTGAACCATGCTCCGAGCACAACCTCTCGCCAAACGTTTCTGATGACGCTAAGGACAAAGAGCAAAAAGTAGAGCATTTATTAAGCCTACTTCGAAACATCAAGAAATTGATGGACGAGGCAGTGCCCGGTTTGCAAGCCTGTATACGTGCTCAGAAAGCTCGACGACTGAGCAAGATTCGGGCGGCAGTCGAGGCCGCTGGTCGCGATAACTTTCAGCAATCTGGCTATAATTCCCTTCTTATGGATGGCGCTCCCTCCTTTATACGAACTGAACCATTGACTCTGAATTTGAATGATGAAATAAGGGTTTGCAATGATGGAGAAGCTGATTTCAAATTCCAAGTTAACAAATGTCGCATTTGTCTTGAAACATTCCAGAATCGCTATCAACTCATCAAACACCAGAACACTGCTGGGCACAAACTGAAGAGAGGCAGGCCTGCATCGTGCTGTGAAAAGATTTAATTTTTCGATTTGATGCCCTGTGAACGAGGGTGATCTTGCATGTACCCATCTTATGTGCCACTTCCTTTAGTGCGATGCGAAAGAAGACAGCTGTTCTTTCGTGGGATGTTAAAAAAAGACTGCTTTGTTGAAGGAAGTGTTCTTGTGAAATAAGTTTAGCAAGTGTATTAGAGGTGAAGCTTTTGAAGCAAAGAAACTCTCGAGTCTTGCTTTGGTGTGTACGCTGCTGGATTAAGATTCCGTTTTTACCCAAGGCTGACTGAAAAATGAAATAAGCGCGTGATTTTCAGTAAAGTTTTACTTTTTGGTTCTGTTCACTTGAAGTTTTAAACAAATGCTAATGCGAAATAATACTTCCAAACTTTTCGTTTTTTGACTCGTTCTGCCTTTGAGCGGTCAAATGTTCGTGGGGGGAAATGCCAGTGTAAAACATGTTCATATTCTAATTATCTTCTAGGACTTTGACATGTATCTGAGCTGTACTATTAGTCACGTGTATTCACAAAAGGTGCCGATCTGTCAGTGAAGCGATTTAACATTCGTGCAGTCATTAGTGTGTGCAAGCTAGTCTGTCGCTCACTTCTCACCTATTGGTAGCAAATAGACCTTGTGCCCAGGTTGTTGTAGTAGTTGAAATAGTGTTAACTCCGTTAAGGTGCCATATTGTGCGAAGTTTGTAACTTTGTTACTCAAAAAGGTTAATTTATTGCGGATTTTCACTCTACTTTTAATGTGTTGAATTTTCTCAGAGCAGATATCGTAACCCGTCATTTCTTTTATTTGCAGTGCTATGCGTTTCGAGTAAATAGTGAGAATTACTGATCACTATGCATTGATTTTAACACAATCCATTTGATGATTTGTTCGTATATCGCCTCGCATCATAGTTTAAGAGCTTTACGTGTGCTATGTGTAAGTAAACCCATGTAATGGCTTCAATACAGCATGTCTATTTCGACGTTTGCTATTTGTTTCAATTTCCTGACGCTACGCGGTCCTGAAATTCAATTATAATTTTTTGATCAGACATGTTGTGATTCGGTGACAAAATTCGGGTCTGCAAATCGGCTGCAGCATCTGCTAAAGCTTGTACTTGTCTTCACTTACCTATTAGACCAATGAATTCATTGTGGGAAAACATCCTCTTTCCTGTTTACCATAATTCACGATGAGGCGCATTATTGCGATGTTTCCGAATAACTAAAATTCGGAAACATCGGATTTAATTGGTTATTCGGATTTAATTGGTTTTTCCTTTATTAAAATGACTATTCTGTTACTTGATGCCGTACACTGTGTTGATGCAGTAACGTAAAAGATAATTTAGTTCGCTCCAGATTATGGCAAGTTTGATTAAACTTCATTTGAACGTTTTTTTAAATATATTTGAAACAAGAATCGTGAGCTTTTCTCGGAGGCTTAAGTGCTGATCTCAAACTATGTTGGAAGAGCTTCCGCAGCATCAACACGTCCTGATTTAAATAATTGGATTGAGTTCTTTAAAAAATTCGTAATGATTAACGAATCTGCACCGACATCATGAGCTATTTTTAAGATATCTGTTATTTAAGAGTTCGAATATGTACTGCGAAATAAGTAGATGTCCGTATTTATGGAGTACTAGTCTATGCGGTTACTACACATGCGTCACGGAATTTCAGATTTTTCGTTGAACACTAGCGAAACAGGATAGAAACTGAATGATCATTATTCATAGTAAATGAGTAATTTAGGACATCGGTGCCTGTACGATGAGGCCTTAACGTTGTGTTATCTCGTGCAGGGTAATGACCGAGACCTTCCCATGAGCACGCTGATTCCCCAAGTTTTGGGTTTGAGATCTCAAGAGGAAACTTCCTCACTGGGAAGAGCGCAGCCCTCTAGCTCCTTGCCTGGATCCTCTGATGGATGGCTTGGTGCTGCAATTAAAGATACCGAACAGTCACCTGTGTACTCGTCAGACTCGAGTGGCATGCTGCACGACACACAACATCGTCCGTTGTCTGTAGACGAATTTGGCCAAGCTAAACCCCCGTCAGGACTGCTTTGTCCTGAGTGTGGTCAGTGGTGCGCTTTCAAGTCGCAACTTGTCAAGCATATGTACATCCACACTGGCGAGAAGCCCTACTCGTGTCCGTACTGTCCGTATAGAGCAAGACAGAGCGGGACCCTCAACAAGCATATCAAGGGACAGCATCCGACTGCTTTTGAATCCTGAAATATCGTGAATCGTTCCAATTCATTTCATCAACAATCCAGCGTTGAGTTATTGGAAGTTAAATGTCTTGATCAGCCCAGTAAGTTGAGGAAGTGGAAAAAGATTTCCTGTGATCCTTTCCGGTTACGTTCATCAAGTTTTCGTTATGAGATTTAATTGGAGTATCGCGCAAAAGAAGAGGAAAGAGAACAATGAAGCTTGGATTTAAAAAGTGCTTTTAGTGTTCTTTAGCGTTTGCTAACTCTTGAAGGACGCCTATGGTTCGTCGTACTGGGCATGCTTTGAATCGGCGTCTTGTGGTGTCCAAGTCATGAGTTACTCAGCGAAGCTTATGCAGTTAGCGATTCATTTTGTGTTCAATGCTGCAAACATTCCTTTGTTTTCTGTAAGCAGAGTTCTGGCCGCTGTGAGCTGAATTTATTATTTTAAATCTTTTTTTGATATGGTCTTATGTGATAGTGATATCGTTACATTCTCGATCGAGCTCGTTTATTTGATGCATTGCAAGCATATGCACTCTGTGCATTGAATAACAAAATTCGCTTTAGTAACGGGTGTTACTTCTCCTTCAGGCAACCATCACTTCGCGCTTGGCTTCACCGTCCTTACCTGGTCCATCGTCGATTGTACCATCTCTCGTGTCATCCTCGCCGCCCGGTGCTGTTCCTTTCTCATCATCGGCGCTGGCCTCATTTTCATCTTTAGTATCATCGGGCTTAGCGTCACCAAGATCATCTCCTGCAGCATCTTTATCTTGCAACCTGCCCGCTTGGCTGATGCTTCCTTCATCACGACCTCGTGGGCGAGGCAGAGTACGACAAGCGTGCGGGGTTTTATCTTGCAAATACTGCGGCAAACATTTCGTCGGTAGAACGGACTTGGAGCGCCACATCCGTACTCACACTGGTGAACGTCCCTACAAGTGTCCATTCTGTCCTTACAGTGCGGCTCAGAAAGTCACGCTCAAAGTTCATTTGGAAGGAAAACACAAAATGGCGCCAGACGAAACTACGACTCCAACTGTTTCATCCTTTTCACTCTTCGATCAGAGTAGATAATTTTTTTATCGAGAGTTGATGTGCCAATGCCATTGCGCTCTTTAATGTGGAAATACCTCATGGAATGTGGAAAACAATACGATGGTGTACTTTCTTCACATTTCTTCAAAGCTTATCAGAGTTGTTAACTCAGTTATTTTGAAGTGCGACTGTTCACTGTCATTTCAGGATACGAAACTAACGAATATAAAGAGGTTTTCGTCTTTTCGTTGGGTTCATTTGTCTGTACCATACAGTACGAAAAAAACACTGGTACTTGTTGAATATTCCTGCACATGATTCTTCGATTGTTGCAAGAAGTGCACATTTCCTGAGTAAAATACTAATACGGTCACTACTCTTGCGTGTTCCTATGATCCAGTCGTGGGTGTTTGAGTGGTTAATATTGGTCCTATCTTCCTCAGATACCTCGTAACTTGGGTCCTCAACCGTCTTGTCCACCCGACTCTCTCCTCCAGCTGCTCTCTAGTTCGTCCGACAATTCAACTCACACGGATCAACAAAGTGGACTATACGCTCAAGTTAACTCTCAGCGACTGCACAAGGAGATCTCGGCTCGTCGTACTCCCAAGGGATACACTTGTTCTTACTGCGGTCACTGGTTCTACAGAAACGCAGAGTTGCAGCGACACATTCGAACCCATACCGGTGAACGACCGTTCAAGTGCCCCATGTGCCAGTATTGCGCTAGTAGAAAAAGTACTTTGCAAGGTCACATGTTTAATATTCACCAACAGAGGTGGCCACCGGAAGTACAAAGCGATGCTTCCGGGTCGTAAAAAAAGCGATGAGCACCATAAGTGTGAGAAATTTGTTTATCGGAACATGAAGTGAAAGAGAGACGTAATGTTTGAGCATTAGATTTGATTCGAATTTCCGCTCTGTCATTTGAGTTGATGAAAGTACCAAATATAGAAAAAAAAATTGAATTCAACTCTTAACTCATGAGAAAACAATTCAATGTTTTGCATCGCTTCCTGATGAAAGTTCGTGAGTGAACCACCTAAACTTTCCACACCCTTTACTATAAGTGAATTACTTGGACCAGTGACTGAAGGCAATCTTTCATTAAGTGTGCGCTCTTTCCCAGGTTTACGACGCCCCTTCGAACTCCTCGCCCTCTGGAGTAACCGACTGGTCTAGCGATGCGTTGCGACCAAGAACTGTGCCTCGCTTACGCCAGCCGTTAGAAGTTGTGCCCAAGAGCGGGTGGACTATTCAGGAGCTGGTATGCCCGTACTGTGGCAAGTGTTTTGGTGGCAAATCTGACATTGAGCGACATCTACGTACTCATACCGGGGAACGGCCTTTCAAGTGCACGCTGTGCCCGTACAGCGCATCAAGGAAACACACCCTCGCTTATCACATGAGAAGCAGACACCAAGTTTCCTTGGAAACCACAACGTGAAATAATCGTGAAATTTTGCTCGTATCGGTTTTGCTCTTTGATTGGATGGAGGATGGCTTTTCATCCACAAAAATACAAGAAACAAGTGATGAGAAGACTTGTGTCTAAATTGGATAGAAAGGATTACTGGCTAAACTTCGTTCGAAATAGTTTCATTTCTTTCGTAGTATGTCGTCGAACATAAAACATATATTACACAGCAGATAACTTGATGCATTTTTTTCACAGATGTCAGTTGCGGACGTTCCTCTGTCACTTGGGCAATTCCCCAGTTTCTCTTCTCAACTAGCTCCAATGCCTCGTCTCAAGTCAACGAATCACCAGTGCACAATTTGCGGCAAGTCTTTCATGGGCAAGACGGACCTCATCAGGCACATTCGGACACACACCGGAGAACGACCCTTCAAGTGCAACCTGTGTTCCTACAGCGCCACTGTCAAGAGCACGCTTCAGAGCCACATGATGTTCAAGCACAAAGACCGGGACCTTCATGGCAGTCAGTGATTTCAACTCACTGAGCAATGATACCAAAGTTTCGGCTGTCGATGTGCGTGAAATTTCTGTGTTGGGGAAAGTGAATTAAAAACACTAAATGGAACGTTCCAAATAAATGCGTCGCAGATGAGTTCTTTTAGTTGTGATTACGCTGAGTGAAAAAACTGGAAATTTTTAGTTATTGATGTACATTCTGGTGTTTACATTTTAGAGAAGATGAAGCATAAAATAGAAAGAACATGAAGATGCAACCCTGGGTAACTTAGAAGAACTCATAGTGAACGTCAATTCGATACTGAAATCCACGGAGTCGTAAAAAGTTTCCTTAATTTAAATTGTTTTATAGTCTTATATGGTAGATTCCTATTAGAAGAATAGTTTTTATTCATTTGAAAAATTTTTAACATCGGTCGGAGACAATCTCTTGTGGAAAAAATTTGAACCTGTATGTACCGAAATAAGACCGGAAGGTGCGTGTGCCATCTACCTTTGAGTTGTGTTATCGGAATATGTCCTCATTTAAAAGCAGTCATTCGTTGCGAAAATCTTCCGCGTTTGTGAAACATTTTACTGTTTTAACTTTTTCTGTTGTTCTGTCGTTTGATTGATTGATGCTAGTTTGGCAGCCTGAAATTTCTTCGGAAAAAACATGTTAAGATGGTAGTACTGTTCGTAAAGAAAAATCATAACTTTACGTATTGCATTCTTCTATCCAATAGAAATGGAAGCCCTTTTATGTGGAAAAGAATAGTGCGCTTTGCTCCGAAATTTCATCGTTACGATTCTATAATGCCATCAAACATGAAAAGATGTCCTGACGGTTTTTAACTTTTTTGTCATGTTTAAAGTCGTATACTTATTGCAGTCCCGCAGCTCTTAGCATACACATTCGCATTATCGTTAGGCTGCCATAACACCTGGATAAAATTTAATCTTTATAATTATATGGTAAATGTGTTGGAAAATGTCGCTGCGATATGCGTTACAATTTTTTGTTCAAATAACTGCTATTTGTGATTGCTAACTAGTGATAAAGTTAAGATATTTTTCATCTACCCGGTACGCACGACGCTAAATTTAAATGGTTACTGCTGTTTTCATCACGTGAAAACTTGATCGCTTGCCATGCTACATGCCGTTGTTTAGGTTGCGTCTTCCGCCAAATACTTGGACCGGTGACTGACAAAGTCGATCTTTCATTAAGTTCATGCGCTCTTATTTCCGATCAAAGGTCTACAATCTGAAGAATCTTCTGTAATTCTTTCGAAAATGAAAAAGCAACTTGACGACAATGGATGCGGACAAAGTCTCTTTAGTAACCGCGTGCTTCTCTCTCAGGTCGTTGGCGATCTTGGTTCTGCGGTGCGAAACTCAGCGACTCGGTCTCGCCGCAGCCACTCCGTTGGGGTTGAATGCCGCTTTTGCAGGAAATGGTTTTCGTGCAACGCTGATCTCGCGAGGCATGAGAGAATACACACTGGTGAACGGCCCTTCAAATGTTGGCTTTGTGACTACAGCGCCTGCGTCAAATGTTCTCTGCAAAAACATCTCGCCAAGAGGCACAATATCTTGATGTGATGTTTCTTGCTCTTTGTTGCGGTGATTTTGACAATTTTTTGAGCAACGCAAGAGGAGAAAGAGCGATCTCCCTGTAGTTGTCTTCCGAATCAGCTAAAAGAATTGACCCCTAACGAGGCGAGTTTCTAACTGGTGGTCGTTCTCCCTCAGATGCAACGGGAAGCCTCGACAGCTGCTCAACCCTTTGTCGTTTCGGAAGGCCAGGCGATCGCTGAATCTCAAATCACGTCATCTTTTTCTGACTATCAGACGCATCGAGATGCTTCTTCGGTACTAACAGATTCTACGCCCCAGTCTAGACTTACGCCCGGCAAGAATTCGCGAGTCAAAACATCGTGGGGTGTAGCTTGCCCATTCTGCGGCAAACTGTGTCCTTGCAATGCGGACCTGCACCGCCATGTTCGCACGCACACGGGCGAGCGGCCTTACAAGTGCTCGTTGTGTTCTTATTCTGCAACCGTCAAGTGCACGTTACAATATCACTTGCGAGCAAAACACAAAGTATTCGACAAAATCTAAGACTTGTCTGATTTCCTAATCTTTCCTTACAAGCATGTTAAACATTTCATGCAGGGAATTCGACATCAAGCTTTCTACATAGACTTTAGTTAGTGAGTTTTCCGTAGAGAAAGCCGTTGTAATTAGAGTATCTGTCGTAGCTGTAGAACTTACTGGAATTGATAAATAATGTGAACTCGCCCCTCCTCTGCAGATCCTCCCCCTCATCGCTAGTTCGGCTCGTTTCAAGTTCCTGTCATCTTTGATGGAATCGCGCAGCCCCAGCCAATCTTCAAGATTGACGAACTTGCGTCGAAGGAGCCTCGACTCAGAACCTGGCACTTTTGGAACTGGTGATTTGGTGGCAACTGAATCATCCATGTTCGGAGATTCCTATTTAGGACAGCCAAGGACAATGTTAGAAGACTCTTCGAAGTCGTCCAAGCTTGTGCCAAGCCCCATGTCTGAATTGGTTCCGGTTGCCCCGAGTTCTCTGAACCGCGCGCTGCGGAGCGGCGTGACGGGCGTCACGTGCTCATACTGCGGCCGCTGGGCCTCTTGCCGAGCGGAACTGGCGCGCCACGTGCGCATTCACACCGGCGAGAAGCCGTACAAGTGTACCTTGTGTCCCTACAGTGCCAGCGTCAAGTGTAACCTTAGAACTCATGTCAAAACCAAACACATGGACACTTTATCGCACATATAGACGCAAATCCTTACATTATAACATGCTATTCTGCGATTAAATTTTATTTATTAAAATATTAGTTTACTCAATTGGATTTTAGATCTGATCGATTTCACGTTTTCAGCCTTTCGGTAACTTCTTTGTTTCTTTAATTGGAATTTTATTTTTTCAAAGTTTTTGCAGTTGTGCGGCGTTTTTAGGCAAACCGACTGACTCGTAATTTGAGTCTGTTTCTGCTTTCGTATCTCCTATATTAATAAACGATAATCAGTGGATGTTCCAAACAAAAATACTGAAAATCACCGGATTCAGTGTCCAGTTTAATTTCCGCAAAATTTGATTGAAACCTCAATTAATTAATTGCTGGTGCTGCGCTTCTTTCTCAGATGGAAGCGGCCATCGTCTGCGAGCTCGAACCTTGGACTTCTTCGAGAACACAAACTGAAGAGAACACAGGACACTTGGCAGCCCAACGTTTAACTGACGGAACTACCGCCTGTCGTGCGATGTCTGATGTCTCAAAGGTTAATAATTTCGCTACAACTGGTTCAACCCCGAGGAAATCCTATGGCTTCCACTGCCCTGTTTGCAGCAAGTGGAATTCAAGCCGGGCTGATCTGAAAAAACATTTGCGCAGTCACACTGGTGAGCGGCCATTTAAGTGTCACATTTGTCCGTACAGCGCTACCGTCAAGTGTAACTTGAGAAGACATCTTTTCACAGTACATCGCCTCGATATGGCTGCTAGTAACATTGCGTGAATTTGTTTGATGTTCAATTCTGCATGGGCATTTAATTTCCAAGTGTTTAAAACCTGGAGCGCTTCTGTAGCTGTTGTCATAGATTTTGTTATGTCAGAAATCTTGACAACAGCGATAAATAAAATAAAGATTGAGATTTGGACTACAGTGATTGATGATTGTGACTGAATTTTTATTTTGAGGGTCGGCAAAATATTAAGATAACTAGTAGATCAGTAGAACTTAGTTTTTACCTTAAGTTTGATTTTAGTTTTTATTAAGATGTGACAGAATTTTTCTACATAAAATCTGCGTAAAACCTGTAGCATCAACTGCCCGTCCGTGTAATATCCTAGTTGAAAATTTCGATTTTCTCATTTTGCATTGGATGTGACTGTTACTGATAAGTATTTTGCCCTGGAACCTGAGAGTATTTTTTTCGTTTTTTCCGAAAGTTAGAGGTTTCATGAAGCAGAGTTGCTTTCGTCATCGATGTATTATTTTGACTCAGAATTTTTCTGTAACGTAATATCTTCATTAAATGAATTTCGAAACTTCTGACTTTTCGTAGGATGTTGAGAGAAAAACTGTATTACATAAGTTGCCTGCGCTCTACTCAATAAATCCTAGACAAGCTATTCATAGTATTCATCATTACCCTTAGATGTAGTAATAATAGTAACAACAACAGCTACGTTCTCAAGTGGGAGATGATTCTGTGAACATAGTTCGCATCTGTGTAGTAAGACCGCTGATCATCTCAAATGCTGGGCATTTTCTTGCTCAACTCACGTTCGAGTAACTCAAAAATAGTCCAACTCTTTTAGGGCGCCCTAAAACTGTTGATTGATCCTAATAATGAGGCACTGGCACCACTAACAGAAGCATCGCGCTCAAACGTCCGTACCATCGACTTTGGTGGTACGCCTTAAGTAAAATGTACGTCTGTTTACCGAATTAGATGTTCCACTTTAAAAAAAGTCATCGTCAGAAGAGGATTAGAAAAATTAAGATTACCATTATGTAAAGAAAAAAAATTAAATTTTTCGCTATATTATAACGTAATTCTGATGCAGGATTGATTTTCTGAAAATTTTAATTGTAGCTAAGAACATTGTCCCGTTAATTGCTGGTGGTTAAAATTTCTATTTTCAATTGACCGCTGAACCGGATGGATTCCATGTAAAGTGCATTATTTCCTTAATGTTGCTGAGTGTGTTTCATCAAAACGATTACCGTGTTCTTAGGGAAAATGAAAATAAGTTATCTATTCGCTAGCTACAGTCAACTAATTTGTGAAAATAATTCCTAAACAAGCTTTATAATCCTTGTGCACTGGTGAAATTATACAAGTTTTTTCTGGTTATTCATCTGGGTTGGTACTGTCGTTTCCTTTGAACATTTCAAAACTAATCATTATTGATTCAGATCCTTTGAGAGAATAGTTACTCATTTCTTGAAGAACTACATTTCTTGAAGAACTTACCAACTATGAGCTTGAACTTTGATGGAGTCAAGCGGTATTGAAATATCTAGTGTTAGTTCATAAGTTTTTACATCATCTGAAATTGAAATTTATACCTAGGATTGTCAAGATGAAGAAAAACCAAGGACTATTTTTTGCTATCAGAAGTGGAAAACATTCGATACGTTCGATGAAGCTCTTCAACAATCGGGTAGTTGAACATGATCTACCAATGAACATGAACTTGATCACGTGGTAAATATGATCTACCTTTCAAGTCCTGATCACGTGTATATCTTGTCTCGTCCCCGCAAGCCATCTACTCAAAAACACATTTTTTACGAGTTGGGAATGAACGGTCGGAAATCACATTAGATTCTTGTCAGATTATGACAACACGAACTTTCCTATTATGCTCGTGCGGTACGTGCATCCGGTTACTATAGGAATGTAAGCTTTGCTGTAATCGTAGTAGTTGAACCGAATACTTAGTGTGCTAATGAAAAACATAAACTGAACGTGGAAATGAAATTTCTTAGTTCACATTGGTTTTGTTGTCGGTATTTTGATCTAGTTGGATCTCGATTTGTTAAGTTCCCACAATCGCTTTCAGTTGCATCAACCTATTTATATCGTACGTTGAACTTTCATCTCGAGTTGTCTTGCAAACAATGCATTAAAGTAATCGCATATTTCACCAAACTTGGCAGGCTGATAGTGCATTAATTGGCCGTAATTCCTCCACAGATGGAGTCTCCAGTTTTGCCAGACCGACCCACTCGCTCAAAGGTCACGTCATCGATGTGTGCAGGGGGCCCTCTAGATGATCTCGTCTCCCTAGTGTCCCAGAGCGATGATGCTGCTGACATCGGCGGCCCAAACGCATTTAGTCACGGTCAACCCCGACAAGATGAATCAGTGGCCTTTGAAACGACTTTTAACCGCACGAAAGCCAATAAAATGAACCGCTCCAACAGGACATCGCATTCTGTAGGATATCAACCAGTGCTTCCTACTTCCGACCGTGAATTTTATCAAACCTCTTCGGGAAATATTCCCTCATTGGAGACATCAGTTACGTGTGGAGTGTCACCAGTAAATTTTGCAGTTGAATCATTCGCTACGCCGTTAGGTACAAGTAAATTTAAGGTATACCAATGCGAGTACTGTGGACGGAAGCTCTATTCAAACATTGATATGGTCCGCCATGTGAGGACGCATACTGGAGAACGTCCGTATAAATGCCCTCACTGTGACTACAGGGCGTCAAGAAAATGGTCTCTTCAGAGTCATATCGGCCATAAGCATCCTGAGCAGCCTCCTGTAGTGTATGATGCAGCGCCCCACGATCGCTCGTGAGTGAAAACCTATTTGTCTGAGAGCTTGATATTAGAATTCAAATCCGAGGAGAATATATTCGAAGAAAAGTATATTTTCTAAATAATATGAACTTATGTTTAACTTCAGTTTATGTATCTCCTAGGTTGTAGTCGATATATTAGATGTTTGCTTGTTCTGCGCGCTGTCTAAAGGCAAGCGTGAAAGTAATTTAAAATTACTGTAAGAGATGAGTAAAACGCTCTGTGCCTTTTCGATAGTTGATATTGATTTATTGGCTGCCGGTCTGGAAATTTAGGGCTTTCGGATTATTCAGTATAAACGATTTTCAACGAAGTAATACAAATCTCATAAAGGATACCATCGTTTCCTTAATACTGAGGGCATTACCAATATATATTACATTACCAGATAGCGCATGCTTTGGCTTACTACTTCATTATTGTCCGGTATAAAATAGTTCGTCGGACACTCTCTCTTCACGTGAATAATAGTTAGCAAAGAACTCGACCATTCCCGTAATCTGTAAAGCACCAACTTCTTCACATAACTGGTATTTGTTTCTCAAAACGCACCGTTTCCAGGACTCCTCTTATCTCCAGAGAAGACATTGTCAAAGACCAAGCCCTCTTTATGTCTCGAGGAAAGAGCGATCCAAAAGCGTTCATCACACGGGTCTAGTACTGGATCCTTCTACATTTGTCTCCTACACAGCGCTCCTCTCGCCACATCGTCGATCTATCCTTCCCTCGTCTCGGCCAACCTCAATCTTTTTCTCTGATTTCAGAGTTCTTCACTTTTTTACCAGATCGGAAGACTCGGTCTTTCCCACATATCGCCTCTGGCCAAACCTACGCATCAATTTATTCGTAGCTTCCTCGTTCATCACATCCATCCTTCTTTCATTCAAGAATGGGCGACCGTAATGAAATTTGTGAAAAGTATGGTCGTTGATAGCCGTCGCCGTCGTCCTGTGATCGACCGAACTTGTTTCGTACCACAAAAACACGTCTACCTGCAGTATACGTGTCAAGGTTTGTTCTTGATCTTGACACTACCATTCTACATACAGGTGCAGTTACAGCACTTACGTAAATTCTTAATTAGAAAGTAATGTGGTTTTGCACTCCTTATGTTTTAAATTTTACATTTGTGTTTGTAGTGAAAGTTGGCTACCGGAGTTACTGCGTCAGTATTGTTAACTCGAAGCATTAAATTTAACGCCTGAAAATGGATGACACGAGTGTTTGATGGCTTACCTTGATTTCATTGCAGGCTTCACTACCCGTGACCTTCTCTCAGTCTCCAGTCGCCTTCAGCCCTGCAATGGCTCAGTCCACTCTACCCTTGGAGCTACGAAAATACGCTTGCTCTTATTGCTCCCGACCGTTCATCAACAAGACGGACCGTGAACGTCATGAGAGAATTCATACTGGAGAAAGACCTTTCCCGTGTCCTTTTTGCCCCTACCGAGCCACTCTTAAGAAGACACTTAACAAGCATTTACGGACTCACGAAGCCTACAGAGCCTTGATATCCGAATCAAGTCCCCCATAGGAAACGTATATCTTCAGCCATCAGATACCGTGAAAATTACGCTGATGAAACTATTTAAAACCCCGATAGATAACGAATCCTCAAGAAAAAATTTAAAACATTGAGGTGTATTCTGTGAAAGTATTAAGAGTTTTTCGTCAAGAGTATTCATGTTAAATACAGAAACATTTGTCCTTTAATGAGTACGAATGTAACTCGTAATTTATACTGTGATAAAAAATTTAAAATGCTCCTCTGAGACTCACGCGTTTAGTCTCAAGCTTTGAAAGAATATACGAAAATTTAGAGATATTTTACTCTCTTCACTTCTACATTATGCTGAGGCTTCTGGATTTGTAGAGTTAATTTTTCTGTGTGTAGGATATTAGTACCCCTTAAGGACTGTAAGGTAAATAACATACTAGATCGATGTCTACAGATTTTAACTCACCAGAAAAACTTTGCGTCCGTATTATATGGTTGGTCTGTGAATTGTGTCAAAGTTGTAGAATGCATTTTGGTGAAGTGAATGGGTCAATGTTTTTCGTTGTGAAAATCTTATTCGAAATTATAATTTTTTCTGTTGTTATTATACTTAGATGCTTATAATCGAATTGCATTAAGAATCGGTTAATTGCGTCTTGCTGTTTGGCGTAGCGTTCGCAAAATGACCAAATTTATAAATTTTTGACGCTGAGCTTTCCCTATGGCACTTGAATTGTGTAAAACAGATGAGCTCTAGAACGTATACTCGTCTTAAGTAATCTCAATTTCCTCGAATGGTTTCGCAGTAAAGTTAACTTCGGTCGTTTTGTTTACAGATGACACAGAATTGGCCCCAAGCTCTCATCCCCGAAACACCTGTGACATTGCAAGGTGCCTCGGCTAGTTTTTTCTCAAGCAGTCGTGGCCATGGGACTGAGGGCATTACCAAGTTCACAAAGAAGAAATTTACGCTTGTTTGCACAGTTTGTGGCAAACTATTCAAGCAGAAGATTGACCTGGAACGCCATGCTCGACGCCACACGGGCGAAAAGCCTTTTCCTTGTCCAGTTTGTCCTTACAGAGCCACAGTCAAGTGTGCCCTGCAGAGGCACATGATCACACATCAAGTGACCAGCTCTTGAAGATATTACATCTGGCTATTAACAACCTCAAGTGTCAAAATTGGTGTTGCAGTTCCGCAAAACAGTCTTCAAAAGCATGCGCGAATCGAAGCAGATAAAGGAATGTATCGTTTCAATTTCATTATCTGCATTCAATTTTCAGCATGATACTTCTCTAGAACTGAGTCTCTGAATACTTTTCAAGCGTACGGAGGTGAAGAGTAGACAATAAATGGATTTCACTACATTCTTGAAAGATTTCAATGGATGTGCGTGTTTTGGCAAAGTGCTTTTCGTTTCCGTTTTGACTGCTGAATTACATTTACTTTGCACATTTATTTCATGATCATGAAATTCTAGTTTCAGTTGCTACTCCAGCAGTGTTGAAGTTTTTTAATGTTTTAAATGAGACAAGTGTGCTAAAGTATAATTACACCACGCAATGTTATCTGAGGTTTCGAGTGGATAAACGCTCTCACTCAAAGTGCTAAATTCGGCTCATGTTTATAGTGTTGCACTAAATCGGCGGAGGTCTGCTGAAAGATTGTATTTGTATATTTTTCATTTTTACGTGAACGCCGTGTCTTGTCAGAAATGTGAGCGTAGTTATTTTTCAATTCTACGCGTATAGTGTTAAGGTGCGTAACTTCGAATTAGTGTTAGGTAACTACTTGGATCGACATCCCAGTACTTTCATTTTAGACCGTTTTCAGGTAAAAAACTTTCGTTGTCATGAAGAACCTGAATATAAATTCGAAAATCAGTCTGTTTAATTGTCCTTCATTCATGCTCTTCTTTAAAGATAAACTACGTGATTACGTATGTATTCCGCAACAGTGTTACGTAAACTAAGGCTTACGAGACAATTTATGAAAAATTCGAGCAGTTGTGTTTCATAGCACCGAATATTTATGCAGACTCACTATTGACAGAATTAAGCCCTCACAATCCTTTACCACGTAAATTTATATGTAACTTTCATCTAGCAATTTTAACGGTCGATTCGCGTCATAAAAAATTATATTTCAAAGGCAATAAATACCTCCCGTATGTTGCGGTCCAAGAACATAACATATGAACATATTTGGTGTTGGTTGAAGTCAAGAAATACGACTCAAGATCCCAACAAAGCTAAGTACCCACTCAACTTCTCCAGCCAAAGCCTTCATTTATTCGATCATTATCAAATCTTTCTCATTTTTGTTTCAGCCGAGTGGCACAGTGCCAACTACGAGCTATCGCAAGCTTCTGGCCACGGATAAGCATCTTGAAGCCTCCGATAAAGTGAATGAAGAATTGAAAACTTACCTCAGTGATGAGTCCCCGTGTGTCGATGTTGGAACTCTCTGCTCATCGGCGCCTTCCTTCGTATTCGGCCCTTTTCTGAAACCGACTCTGGACCTTCATGGCGAAACTGAAATAACTGCTCACCTGCCTCCGATTTCTTTGTTGCCTCAACAAACCAAAGTTATAGCCCCTTTAACAGGCAAAGATCATAAGTGTTTTGTTTGTGAGAAAGTATTTTCACGCGTAAAGGACTTAGATAGACACATGCGGACCCACACGGGTGAACGACCCTTTAGCTGCACCGAGTGTAATTACCGTGCGTCTCAGAAAGGAACCCTTTTAAGGCATTTGAACAAAGTTCATAACGTTATTGTCGAATACGGAGACTTACTCGGCAAGGACTAAATTTTTATTCCTATGTAATTTGAGCGCAAACGAATGAGTTATAGATCGAATGGTCTCAACAATGAACGCTGCCGTTTTTCCTAGTTGAAAGTTGAGAGTGAGAAAAAATGGTGAAGACATTATTGAGTGGAGCTTGGTTTTCTTACTTTACAGTACATGGAACGTGCGTGCTTTATATTACTCTTTGACAAAAGATTTTGAGAGATTTTGATTATATCTTTAAGTAATTGGAAACTCTTTCTTCAGATGAGCTCTTCGCGTACAAGTTCAGCCGTCGCTGCCGAGTCCCTTTCACTGAATGACGCACTCCCATCATCCGAATATGCTCTCCAGTGCAGTGGCTTCAGTAAGGAATCTCCTACCATTCGCGATCGTCAGTGGCTCGAACAAGATGACTCTTCGACTTCTGTTGAAAATCGTGCTCACCTTCCTATGATGCGCGGTTCTGGCAACTGCCAAGTGTGTGGACGATTTTTCCTCCGGAGCGCTGACCTCAAAAGGCATTTGATTGTCCACACGAACGACAGACCATTCCCTTGCAAGTATTGCGACTATCGTGCACGGCAGACTGGCGCTCTAGCTAGGCACGTCAGGAACAAGCACTTCAGTGAGGCTGAAAACCCTTAACATCAGCCTATGCTTGATGAAGATCATTTTATTGTGAACGTTTTCTTTAGAGAACTAAGCTTAACGTTAGGTGTTATTGCTTTTTCAAGAATGAAATGATGCTAGCAGTAGATTTACTTAAAGGTTATTATTTTTCACCAAAAACGAAGCACGATTTCCGTGAACGAGGTGTTGGTACTGGAATGAAAATTGAATGTCACAAGCACTGTTCAACTGTGTATGGTAAATAAGAAATATATGTTGTGGAATTCTAAAGATAGATTCTGAGAGTTAAAATCAAGTTGCAAAATATTGCTAGATGTAGCTTTTGATGAGCTGTTGTTTAATAACTTATCACTCGTTTTATAATTCAGTTCAATCATGCGTTTTCATTTCGTGTAGTATATTGTAATGCGTAACCCCTTTTTTACGCTTAACATTTGTTAAATCCCTGGATTATCGAGTGAAATTTACATTACGTCACTTGTAGGTCATGAATTAGCGAAATTCATAATCGACTTGCAAAAATATACTACGGTTACTTGTGCTTCTATTAGGTATACATGTATAATTTCCAAATCTTTTAGTACATAAATTTCGGGCTGCAAATATCTTTAATGTTTTAGTGGGCTCAATTTTAGCGATATTCTATAAAATGGTCAATAAGTGAGTTTCATTGTATACTTATTGGCCATCCATAGAAATTGATGATTCATATGTCTCGCATCTACTTAGTACTTCTGCGCTATGAAACATGTGTTGCGATTTGCCTGCGTATTCACTTCGACTCATAAAGAACTGCTTCGATCGTACTTGAAGATATAATCCGTTACGAGTTTTCTACGATTTCAACTACGCCAATACTACGAATATTATGGACGCCTTTCAGAGTAAAATTTTTTCATCCAACGGCAGTGTCGTAGTCACGAACGCGTTTCATCGGCGTTCCTCTTACGAGCAAGCTTTCGAGGTCACCAGCAACTGCCATTCAAGATATCTTCAGATTTCTATTTCCTCTACTCGTAATACTATGATTTGATATTTAAGGAGCAATTTCATAAAAATATTTCGTTTATGGGTCGTTGATTCATTTAGGTATATTTTCATGTGCGTTGGTGTGGTTTAGATATTTCTTAAACCTCTCTCAAACGAATATCTTCCATTCAAGAGGTTGCCTCAAAGCGACAGGCATAACCAATGTTAGCAGTAAAATCCTAGACTTCATCAAAACCAGAGGTGCGTTATTTAACCGTGCCTTTTACCCATTAGGTGTAGGCTGTCACACTTATTTTATAAAAGTCAGTACATGAGAAGTCGGTTTTCATTTGTAAATCCCATAAAGACTCCCAGTGATCGTCATTGTGCTATGCCCGGCAGCCTGTAGTTATGGCTTCTCTACCCAGTGTTCCAGGCGCACTCGCCCAACTCCTGTTAATCGTCTGTAGCAACTCTCATAAAACTGAGTATCTTGATCCATTCGGTTTACAAAACCGCATTTGATCACTATTGTCCCAGGTCGGAGCGTGAACGACAACGTATAGTATCAATTGAAAATGTCATGTATATCAGATTGGTTCTTTAGTAGTAAATTGTATCCTTTATCACGTGTATGAATTCCCATCTGTTTGAAAAGATGTGAGATAGGCATGAAACCAGTCTACATTACCTTGCCCAAAATATGTTTAATTATTCAATATACATCATAAAAGATATCTATTTTTGGAAAAATAGATTACACATTCAAATGTATTAGTGGCAGCATACTAAATATTGCAATGAAAAGAAATGAATGCATGACTGACGTAAGAAACTGCTTCATGATTGATTTGATGACGAGGACACACAAAAGTTCCGCCCGACTTTGAAAATTAACATAAGTGATACAAAAACGGGGAAATACCTACATTAAAAAAAGAACCATGGCAAAATTTTAATTTTATACCATGTTTTACGCTTCAGCAAATATTGTTTGGTATTTGAAGGGAAATGCGTTTTATTCCATAAGCATATTAATTTGTGTAATACGAAGCTTAACATGCATGACTAAGTTGGAAATGTGTTGCCGCATTTGCGATTTGAAGCTGCTGCTATTACTTATGTTACGATATTTGCTAAAATGCTCTACTTTCCGTAGCACGTCCATGTTTTCATGCGTTGCTAAAATATTTCGACAAATTTTTGTTACCGTAACTTTTGTGAATTTCTAGTATGTTTTTCTTGTAAATTAGATTGTTCGCTACACACCAAGACTGTCAACAAATCGATTTACGCAATAGTGTTCTTCAATTACGTCACAAAATTTTTAGCTTTCAAGGATTAATCATTTCGTTGTTCTGTGTCGTTTAATTTCTAGCAAATAAATATTACAATTTTATATTTCATGCTATTGCACGAAGATTTTACATGAGTTCACCGAAAATGTTCTAAAAACAACTTGTTTTTTATTGAATTGATGTTTATTCACTGGACGATGTATTGCATGAAGATATCTTCTTTCATTTCAACCGTCACCGATTTTTCTCTGCGTAGATATTAGTATTCGCAATTCGTTCTTTTGATGAATAATACCTAGATGATGGATGACATTTTTTGATGTAACGATAAATAAATACGTCGTGTCTCAAATTTCCAGATAATCAAGCACCAAAATATTCAGTATTCCCTAAAATTCTGACAAAAAGGGGGTTAATTCAAAGCTGATAGTCCCCTCAAGGAGATATAACTATGTATTTATTGTATTTATGGGAATTAGCTCTCCCAGTTGGAATATGTGAAATCCTGAGCTAAGGGTTAGGTAGGTATTTCTTTTGTTAAAATAGGATAAGTTATTTGTTTTGTTACGACCATCTTTTTTAGTTCACTATTGTCCTGTTTTTCAACATCTACTACGTTCTTTTCTTCTGTAACTTATATCTTGTCCTATGAGCTTCCTTCTCAACTTACTATTTCTATGCACCTAGTGCATAAGTTCCACGTTCCCTCAAGTCCATACTAAATGGTGCCTTCCTCGTTCTACTCTTTCAAATCTCTTTGTTGCAGTTTACGAGGCTTGAACTAACATCTAATCCAATCCGAGAGCTGATAGCTACGAGACGAAATAAAAATATAAAATCTCAACAAACGACACGTTCTAAATAATGTTTCATTTAGTTTTGATGCTTTTCTGTTGATGAAGCTGCACGCAAGAGTTAGAACTAGCTTTCGAGACAAGTAGTTCTTCAAACAACATAACAAAAAAATGAGATGAAAATGAATAGATCGATAAATGAATGTAAAGGTTGATTTGCGTCTTCTATCGTGTCGATTCATACACGGGGTTGCGGGAGTCCGTCAGACTTGTTTCAAGTGAACCATAAGTCGAGGATTGATTTTTACTGAGCTTCTCTTGGTTGCCTCTTGGTGTGAAGTTCATAGAGCTGTTTTTGTATAAAATAATTACAAAATAAATGTTTTCTAAGTTATTTTCTGGGTAATAATCGAGATAAGTCAATCCTATCCGTGTTTGGTTGTGCTTGTTAGAAGTATGTAGGTGAACATTGTGAGTGATTTTTGTGTGATTTCCTTATTGTCTTAGTGTGGATCTTACTCCAATAAATTGATTTAGTGAACAGAGGAGATTTTTGTTGTGCTTCATTAAACGTTTTTGTTCTCAATTGGAAACGGATTTTTAACTATAAATATTTCTGCCGAAGTTGTTTATCTCTACAACCTAAAAAAATATAATTGTTACATAACACTGTTAGGCTGCGTTATAATGGAGTTACAATTGGAAAACTCTTGAAATAAGTGGGGTGTGAACATTATCTTGGAGACTAAAATATCGACGCTGAAGTTAAATATACCAAGAAATGTGTTGAAACGGAAATATTTCCATGAACACATGATTGCCTTGCAAAAATGTAAAGATCATAGCGAAACTGCTAGCACGACTCCCGGCCTCAATGGAACAATACTCTTCTGATGCCTTGCTCTTGTCTACAGATGTCTTGGACGACACGCCACGGAACTTCAGAACTCGGCGCTCGGCGGAGTGTGAATCTGGTTGAAGGGAGAACAACTGGAGCTCGGTTTGATGTAGCAAATCGCGAATTCATCGCCCAGTCTAGGCGATATGGCGACTCCGTCTTTGCTGTTGGTAGTGAAATCCCTGGAGAAAGTTACGGCGTTTCTGACTGTGGTTCGGCTTCAGAATATGAAAGCGGGGACACGTCTGGATCAAAGGATATCATTCAGTCATTCACGTATTCACACACTGGAAATATTTCTGGCCTCGATACTTTTTCGTTGTCGGACGGCAAAAGCCATTCTACTTTAGGAGATCTGTCTCGCAGGTCGAAAAGTCGACTTAGTGACATAAAACGTGCCTACTGCTGCCCATACTGTTCTAGAGCGTTTCCATGCAGCCGAGACATGAAGCGACACGTTTTGATTCACACCGGAGAGCAGCCTTTTGTTTGTCCTCACTGCCCTCATCGTTCCAATCGAAAAGGCAACCTGAAGCAGCACATAATGAGATCGCATCCTGATAAAGGCCTTGAAGATGACATGACTTGATATTTTCGTTCTGCTTCTAACTCGTCGGTAGACTTCAGTCCTGTTTATTTTTGTACGCGTGGACGTTTTTGTTTGCAATTAGAATTTCTTCTTTATTCTCTTTACTGATCACATAAAGTTTCTTCATTCATCTTTATCGTGGAGGCACGAGATCAGTGGGAGGCAAGACAAGAAGACGTACGACGTGATGTCGAATGGGATTCTGAATTTAATTTTCCAGTTCGCTGCTTATGGAGATCATCCATTTACGTAACAGAAGCCTCATCCTGTGAAAGACAGGAGAGCTGAGGCATATCCCAAACGAAGAGTAACGTGGAGTGATTTTTGTTGTGCAGATTTCTTCCCGTTTGGTGTCGGACTCTCCTCACCGCTACCTGACGCCTGGGCTGCCGCCAGTCGTAGACGCTGGTTCATACACCTCTGCATCAGTGTCCTCAGTTCTCAACCTACCCACCTCTTTGGTGGGCTGCGATCCCAAGTACCCGAATAGAAGTGGCAACTCTTGTGATACGTGCGGCAAGTGGTTTTTGTTACCAAAGGACCTGCGACGACACATCAGAGTGCACACCGGCGAGCGGCCTTTCTGTTGCCCTGTGTGCCCGTACAGAGCTGCGGTGAAAGGCAACCTCAAGCAGCACGTCGTCAACACTCACAACATACCTTTCGACACGAAGAATTGCAAGGAGAGCTTTCCCGAATGATGACCTCGAGAGGAGGAATGATGAAATGCAACTGCTATTTAATGATATTCTCACTTTGTCTCGTTTTAACTCAAGGTTGACGGTTTGAATTCGGACTTGAATTCAACGACGAAATTTAAGTTGCGGCTAAATATTACAAACTCACTGCATATGAGTTCAGAATGTGTCATACGAATAGTTTTTCTTACGATTCTTTCCAAGAAACTCTGAGGCTTAGTTGTAATTTTCGAAATTTATTATTCACATACGTCTCACACGATTTCATGCTTTTCAACGGTTTGTTATCTTAAATACTCAAAAGAAGATTATGCGTTACAGCAGGAGTCATCAAATTTTTCAGCCAGGGCATACTGATTACTCCAGCAAGTTCCAAGAGCGGAAGCCGCTTTAATTTTCCTGACATCTATAATTTCTCCAGAAGTCGCAGAATACACGCTCACATTAGCTGTCGCAGACCGCATTGATCGCACTAGCGGGTCGAATTTGGCCCGCGGGCCGTAGTTAGGACACCATTGTGTTTGAGTATCGTTTTTTTTACTTCCCTCATTGAAAGCATGGCCAGGCACCTGATATAAGACGACATGGTGTATATTTACTGATAATTCTCCTTGTGAGTGATTTCCGTGAACGTCTTGGTTTTCAAAATAATTCCTCGTTATTACCGCAGCTGTTTTTCCTTTCTTCTTGGTGACGAACTGAATTTCAAATTTGAAATGTTCTAAGTGAGATGTAACTTCGGTAGCAACATGAAATTAAAACACGAAAACATTCCGAGGAATTTTTCAATGAAGTACTAGATTTTACAGTAGTCGATGCATTAATTTAAAGACCGCATTTAATTTTTGGAGGTATAATTATAACAAACAAGTTCAAAATGTCGAGTAAAATAGAAGCAATAGTCTTTTTATTGTGTAGAAGAGTTAAACTATCAATGAAAAACAAAAACTATCAATGGCAAGATCAACTTGATACGGAACTAAACTCGGGAACGTTTTAATGAGATTTTTATCACCGTGAAAGACGTTGAAAATCATATTCAAATTAGCCAAGCCCTACAGTTGAAGATATTTGATATAATTAAGAAAAAATTCTAGGTCAGTGAAGAAAATGGATAATAAGGCGAACAGGAGTTTCAACATTGTGAACGACTGGTTCATGAAGAATTTGCTGTTTTTACTATTTTTTAGAAGACACGATCTCTTGTGGTACTGTAAACTTGAAAAAAAATAGAAAAAAGTGCATTCCTTTAAAACGAGTTCAAAAGTGAAGCTTAAACGAGGAGACTGTTTCGTCTGACGAAATTTTTGTAACCCAGCAGGCTCACAATTGCAGTAGCAACCGTTATTGGAAAAAATACGAGGGGAATCCTTTACGCACAAAAAAGTCAACCGAAGAATGAATTCTGCGTCCATTATGATCTGACCTGTGATTTCCGAAACTTACAGGCTTCTTCTGATTTTTTGTTGAAAAAGAAGCAAGAATTAATGAGGAAACGTTTTGGATTAGAAGATTGAATCGGCCAAGAATCACTCCGATGATGGCACTTTGTATATTATTCCCTGAAAAGAGGAACTTTGTACTCCGCTAACCTGGGGTAAAAAATATCTCACAGGGCTTTAGTAAAAAAATGTGACAATTGTGCTCAGCGATTTTATATAAGGTGAATTTCCCCGTGTGATCGAAACTTGAAAACAAGTCCTATTTAAAAGTTCTCCGAACTGTGGCTGATTCGAAGTGATCAATAAAATGGACATGGTATGAGTTACCTTATGCATTGCTTCGTATCTCAGTAGAAGACGGTCGAAGATTAAAGGCGTTTATTTTCTAAATTTCAAATACACCTTTTTGGCAATTGGTAATTTTTTTCGCTTGAAGTGTATGCATTTGCTACCGAATTCACACCTTCCCTGTAAAAGAAAATTTTGGGAATTTGTGATTTCACTTTTCTTTAGAAACGATTTTTTGAGCTGTGTTTTTGGCCTTTCATGTTGTGTGATATGTAAATCCTAACTTGTAACCTAGACTATTGGACAAAGAGCGAGTAGAATCTGCTTAATTTGAGGTATAAAGGTATACTGACATGAAATATTTACCCACACTTACTGTTTGTCTTCATTGTAACTGATTTTCTATCCTGATCATAATTTATGCAATAGTTATGGTTGCTGTTGAATAGTGTGCTCTGAAAGATTCTGGTACTGAATAATGAATTTTAATACTTAACTAGTGGTTCCCAAAAATAATTTATTTCTATTCTTACCCTGGAATATTTGCTCTTGTGTGACTGTGCTGAATCTTAAAACCTTAATTTCGTAAATACCTTAATTTTCTTAGCGTATGTTGAGATGACCTAGAATCAAGATTACTCATGAAAATTCCATGTTCCATATGATCTGATAAGTATTAAAATGTACGGATCGAAGATGTACGTAACATTGGTGAAAACGGCATCATTTGTTCGGCTAGAGGAGACTTGTGAACTGTTGAGGATTTTATGTATGTTGGGAAGGTTACATTTCTTGTTGAGGTTCCAATTCCATTTCAACGTGGAGTGGTCGTGGGAAACTGATGACTCTAACCTTTTTTCCGAGAGAAGTGATCTTAATAAAGTTATTAAAAATTCACCAATTCCTTTTTCATTTCATTTTTTCCTAAGAATGTTTCAGTGTTTTTTGATAACTTGTCATTTCTGGAAAGCTCTTCTTCATCGAATACAACACATTAAGAGAACTACGAGCGTTATCTCAGAATTTACATTATCATGGGAGAACTCTAACATAACACTTCTCACATCATAATAGATTCATTTTCGGTCAGTGTTACGAATAAACGAAAATTTGAGTAGCCAGTATAAGTGGAGTGATGCTATGGCTCTCCTTCCACCAGATGTCCTCTGATGGCTCTGCGGAAAACCAGCCTCCGTTGGTGACAAGTTCTCGACGCCTAAGCCACTCCTCTTCGGTACCGTCTGTGAAAATTGGCGGAGCGGCAGTCCTAAGCCACACGCGAGCATCTGACGGCCCCGGCCACTACTGCCCTTATTGCGGCAAGTGGTTCCTCCGATCTTCAGACGTACGGCGGCACTTCCTCGTCCACACCGGAGAGAAGCCCTATGCATGTCCTCGATGTTCCTTCAGAGCCTCTCTCAAGAGCAACCTGAAGCAACATGTAACAGCTGTTCATAAAATACCCTTCAAGTGAAGAACGTGCGGAGGACCGTGAAGATCAAAACCTAGTCGTTTTCATCACGTGGCTGATCTGTTCCAAAACTTGGGAATTCATGCTGGCTTATGAGTTGCAGCTAATATCCTGGCTCGATGTTTGAAGCGCTGTGCTGCAATGAAATGCAATGTAAAGTTGAGACAGTGAGCTATTTCATTTTGAGTCTTAATAATTGCGACGAAAGAAATAACAGTTTATCGGAAAAACTTTAACGGGTTTTCGTTGTATCCATACGCTGGTAAGACTCAGAAAATGTGTTCGTACCAGCGAAAGTGATCTTTAACATCGAAAATTACTCACATCATAACACTGTTTCCGGACGTTTCGATTAAAGCTGAATATCCATTTGGTTTAATTTCAGAAACTATCACAAGTGAAGATTTTCCAAAGCTCTACGCATGTTTCCACACTTTAGAATGTATTTCTTAATTGATTCACCAGAGTGTAAACAACTGTGCGAGAGTTGTCAAAATTGTGAGCAAGTTAGCAATAATTGAGTAGCTTCGGGATATTGATGAGTCGTTAGACCCTGAGAATCCTTTCAGATGTGAGCATAGTTTATAATTTGAACTACTTCCGCTGTCCTCGTTTCACATAGTTGACTGCTCCCTTTCTACTGGATCTCCCTTTTTTGAAAGTGAAGAGTATACATTTCTTAGTACTTTTACAAGCATGATCAGCTTGTAGTCTATGCTTTGAACTCGGACTGTCTTGTTTTCAGCGAGAGGTCTTAAATGGTATCCAATTCTTCCCCAGGTTGAGCTCATGATCTCCAGCCTCCACTCACGGACTTCCACCTCTTCTCTTTGCCTACCGGAGAATATCTCCGCCGAAAATTCTCGTCGATCTGTGTCATCTCAACTCGTAGTTCAATTCGAGAAAGACGCGGAAAGTGGTGGATCGACGGTTCCTCGAAACACTACCGAGGGTTCGTCTTCGACGAGTCGCTTTCTCTCTTCTGCAGAGAACAAGTCGGTCCATGATATTCTTTGGAGATCTTACGACGAAGCTAGAGAAGAAAGGGGCCACCATTGTCCATTTTGTGATAAATGGTTCAAACGCAAGTCTGACTTGAGAAGGCATGTACGCATTCATACTGGCGAACGGCCATTTGCTTGCTCTTTCTGCCCATATCGTGCTACGCAGAAAGGGGATCTCAATAAACATCACTTGTCGCAACACGGTTGTGTACCTTCCTTGAAACTATAATTCGAAAAACTATTGGGTTGCCATGAATTATTTATTTAGGTACGCGTTCATCTGTTGTACTATGTACATCAAAACTAATTCTATCAATTTTAAATATTCCGAACATTTTACTTATTCTGACGGTTCAGATGTAAGAATCGTTTAAGGCTAGTCTTAGCATATGCGAGCTCAATACACTCAACTATTTTTTTTTTCTCGCATAGTAAATCGTTTTTATTGTGTAGGAACATGTTTTAATTCCCATGGTAATATGGAAAATAAGCTAAAATAACGAGTTTCGTGGATTCTGTTGCTCAAGAGAGATAATAGCAATTGAAATTTATCAATCATGATTTGCAAATCTTGGTAGCACTTGAATAAAGTTCCATCAACCGAAAGAAACGTTTTGCGAAGAGGAAATGTGCAGCAATTTTTTTGGGTCGTTATAATTCTTCTAAAGTATTTTTTATCTCAGGAGGATGGCGCTCCTTGTTAGAACATGTGAGATCATCAAGTGTGTTTTAGAAGAGTTGGTGCTCCTTAAAATAACATACGAAATCACAGAGTTTCTATCTTGGAAGAGTGTTCATATGTCCTTGGTAATTAGCACTATTCCGTTTTATTTTTCGTTATCTATACACACACGCACAATTATCAAGGGCTATTTGATGCTCCCTTACTGGTTGTGTGTTCCCTCAGGGGGAGAAAACTAGTGTATTTATGGGAATTAGCGCTCCTAGGAGAAATATGAAGTCCCGAGCTCAAGGTTAGGTTTTCTGACAAAAATCTGCAAAAATAGATTTTGTTTAGTGACGGGTCATTTTTTTCGGTTCACTGCAGTCTTGTTTTTAGCACTTGCTGCTTTTTTATCAACTTTGTGTTTTTAAGCTTCTTTCTTAACTTACTGTTTCTATTCACCTTGTGCATATATTCTACGTTCCCCTAGGTCCAAACTGATTGGTGCCTTCCCCCTTCCCCTCTTTGGAACGCCTTTGCTGCTGTTGAGCTCATTTTACACCTGCGGTGTGGAGCGTCGGTGTGGAGCGACGGTGAACTTGCTAGAGCTCCTCCCACGAGAGGATTGAGCGTCAGTGCACACCGACTTGCTTTTACATTGCCGCTCAACACGACGCTCCTTCCCCAGAGACAGCAATCGTCAGTATTGCTCATGCAATACTGACAGAATACTTGGCAGAGCGATTTGCAGAATATTTACAGAATAATTTGCAGAAGTAAAAATCTAATATGCTAAAAAACTTTAATATAACCCAATTACCATCAAAAACACAGTATATGGAAAGAAAAAAATACCTAATGCTAATTTGTAGGCGTACTTTTTTACTTTTTCCTTTAATTTGAATAATCTTCTAATGACTCATGCCGAATGTTTTCCGTGTTTTGAGGTACTTTTCTTGAGAGCAATGTACATTGTGCAATTTAATAACACTGTAATTAATTTTACGTTTACATACGCGGTGTGTATTTCTTTGATTTTTTGAGTAGTGAGAGCTGTCTCCTATCTTGGCCTCTCAGTGTTTGAATTTTCATTGTAACCATTGCAATATCAGAATTTGGGAAGTGAGATGCTAAATTTTTAAAAGCATCTTCTCTGGACACTCTGCTTTTATACTCTGCGAGCCTAACGTTCCATAAACATGGAAATTCTTCACATTTTTCGATCGGAGTTTTAATTTCTTTCTTGCTACATAATATGTAAGCCATGAATACACATGCTCTCTATGGTCTCAAGAGCAACTGAACGCTGTTGACCGGCAGTGCACACCGCCAATATTTAGCATGCAGAATGTTGCCGCTCCTTACCGAGAGCGTGGCAATAAGGGTCATTTTGCATTGCTGTGGGCGGAGCTTATTTGGCTGGCGGGATGGAGCGACGGTGTGGAGCGCGAAGACACCGTCAATGTAAAAGGGCCTTTAGGAAAGCGCAAACTTATGTGTGAATATTGATAAACCCTTACGCATTTCGTTAGATGTCTACCTTTCTTTCCACGAATGGGGTGTTATGAACATTTATGCTTCGAAGCATTTTTTGTTTTGGAAGTAGGAGGCTCTTTCGTGTGTAGTTGATGAAGACTTGCTGACATTTTCCTGAGCGTACTACCGGCTCAAATAAACCATCGGCTTCATTACCTTGTGGTTCAAGTACATAAGGATTTTGAAACATATTCAATGTTTATAAGCATTGGCATTCTGCGTTCGGTACGCCATCTTGCCATTTGTAGCTAGTATTCAGTTATACAAATACGAATGTAGTTTAATGGAAGAGTTAGGCGTGTGACTTAGTAAACAGTATATGTATTACCGCCTTTTATTGCATCCTTTCATTTTTAATGATGTTTTCCTAACAGAAAGCTGTTACTCAATAAATTGACTTACATTACTGTATTTCAATTAATTTACTTCCTCACCAGTGCCGAAATTCTCGCTCACGATCTCTCAATTAAGGTCTGGTAACCGTTAGAATGAATTATACCAAATGTTCAATCAAATTCGTGAGGAGAAATAGTTTTCTGTTGGAAATAAGAAACCTAAAATCTCATAAACCTCAAAATAATAGTTTTTCATTGCTGTTAGAAACTAAAGTCATTGGAGAAGCACACTTCTTAATTAAGCTGAGTCCCAAGAATGTCTTCATATCTCCGCTTGTTCGCAGGTGTCGCTCGAGGAAGACGACGATGTCATGAGGATCGTTTCTCCTGCAGAGGGAAAAATCTTCCGACTGAAGACTCAACAAGAAGCGAAGGACGCCCCATCTGTTAGTGACTTGGCCTCTGCGTTCTCGTTGCCTCATCGTGAAATTTTTTTGCCATGTCAAGCGCCTGTAAAAGGATACACTTGTCCTTACGAAGAATGTGGAAAGCTCTTCGCTCGGACGTACGACTTCAAACGGCATTTGATGATCCATACTGGAGAGAAGCCTTTCGCTTGCCCCTCGTGTCCGTACAGAGCTAATCAGAAAAGCTCTATCAAGCAACACTGCCTGTCCAAACATCCGTCTGAAACCTCCCCCGTTCACATGCTATGACCTCATTTCCAACCGGGAGTTTCCTTAAAACTTCAAGAATTGTTTGATAATGAAATTTACAAAGATTCCGGATTGTAGTTCCTTTTTGAAACAAGACTGAAAATTGATTAAGTTAATAAGCATAAAATAAGAGTGAAGAGATTAATAGTCTCTTTTAAAATAAAGGTGCTGTAGATGCTCTTGTAATAACCGACGGCATGAATTTGAAAATCATGTTCCAGTCTCGTTCAATGAAACTACTTGATTGATTTGTAACCACTTCCTTCGCCTTGGGCAAATCCTGGCGTTCATTGTGCACGTAATTATAAAGGAAAATTATTCCTTGCAATCGTTAAGCAAGGTTTTCTTTGTATGAAACAGAACTTCTCTTTCATTTGCACAGTAACGGATGCGGAAAACTTTCAAGAATAGTAAATAATGTCCATCTTTAATTTCCCCTCAGATGTCGAGTTTTCAGCGAGGGCAAATGATCAGTCATGAAGACGGTGGCCGACTACGTCTCCAGGAATCCGGCGCTCTTCCTCTTTCAGCGATTGAGCTTACTCACTTCAGGAATAGCACGTCCTTTTCTTCCTCTCTGTCGCTTCCGTCGCCCGTCAAGTGCAAGGAACCTGGAAAGCTCAATCAAGATGATCAAGCAATTACCGCATTGTCATCTGACCTAAGCCTCCCAAGTCTAATTTCTCCGCAGCAACGTGGGAGTCTGGACACGTCCAATCTGGGAGACGTCGAACAACCCATCAGTGGCGATTATTCTTGCTTGTACTGTGGTAAAGCTTTCATGTGTCGAACTCACCTAGATAGACACATACGCGTTCACACGGGAGAAAGACCTTTCGCATGTCCATACTGCACGTACAGAGCAAGCCAGAAAGGTTCCGTCAAGAGACACGTGATGATGGTTCATCGTGAAAAGCAGCCCGCCTGAAGTTAGCTTGTATTTTTGAAGATTTAAATCACTTTTCTCTCTCTCAGCTTTGAAACACTTTTAGTGCCTCAAAAGTTTGACAGTAGGACAAATTTTAATGGGAGAAACGATGAAACGAAAGATGATTCCTTTCGTAGCTTACCGCACACTTTCCTCTTCTTCGAAATTATTGGCAGATTTACAACAGTTTGGAATTGAGGCAAACGCTAACTGGTTATTATTGCTCTTGCAGATTCAGCACGAGATGATCTTCCCGGACATCACCAATTCACTCCCTCCTTCCCAGGAGTTCAAGTCAATCCAATCTGAGGCTGCTACTTCAGTAAGCAGCAGTGCATCTATGAGAGCCCTCACCAACTCGGCAAACTTTTCATCGCCATTTGGACCTCCGCATCTCCCATTAGAGCTTGGTGATCATTCATTTTTATCTTCATTCGAGGACGTCGGCAGTGACCGAACACTACCGGGCAAAGTGTGCAGTATTTGCGGCAAGCGCTTCGGGGGTAAGAGGGACCTGGTACGTCACATCCGCTCGCATACTGGCGAACGTCCTTTTCAGTGTCCCGCTTGTGACTACCGGGCTTCGATCAAGAGTCACATGAAGAGGCACATGTTTTTGCGACATCAGCTGAACATCGCTGATTTTCCCATCGGAAAGCTACCTGGATGAAAATATTTTCATTACGTTTTGTTGACTGCTTGGCTACGTGTCAAGTAAATGCGTTTTTTTGCCATTTTATTACTGCGTTTATTAATGAAATGCAGAAAGCGTAATAAATTTTCCTTAATGTGCTCCAGTTGAAAGCTCTGATTTTTTATCATAATGACCGAAGGATGTAAATTAAATAACGAAAGCTTTGAAGCCTTCGTACATTTTTTTATTGTACTCGTTAGGAGAGAAGGTTACTCAGCACTTACCATATCCAGGTTTTCTGTCGTACATAATTGCGTAATTTTTCTTTCTTTGTTGATAAGTACAATTTAAAGCTGTATCTGAACAGGTAACTAAAGTGAAATAATGCAGTAGAGGCAGTCTCCTACGCAAGACAGAAATATACTGGAACTCGAAGTGCAAAACCCAGACATGAATAAGATCGGCCATCTTACTGCAGTACAATTGTGAGTTTTTGCAATCTGACTACATGCATACAGTGATGTTCAACACTACATGGTACTTTAGCTTTCGATTTTTGAGCTTGCCAAAAGAATTCAATTTAATCGAATTTTAAAATCCTAAATGATACAATAATTTCTTCGATAGTATCACTTCGCTTACTTTGTTTCCTCATGTTGATGGTGATGCATGTCAGTACAATCGGTTTATCAGCTAACATCGAACCATTGAACATTGTATCGACTTTTCTCATCTTCCGTAATGATTTTAAAATAATTTCTCAAGGATTTAAAAAACTAAGAGCTCGCGCTATAATCGTTGATAAGTTTTGCATTGAAAATCGCTGGGAATCAACACTCCCGGAAAAATACGTGAGGTACGGAGCTAAAGGTTAGGTAGACAATTCATTTGTTGAAATTGAACAAGATTTCTGTTCTGCTACGGAATTATTTTCGATTCACTACTATCATGTTTTCCAGCACCTATGTACTACTTCCTTCATGAACTGTTATCATGTTTCGTAAACTTCCTTCTCAACTTACTGTTTTTATGCACCTTGTGCATAGATTCCAAGTTCCCTCAACTTCATATTCTAAATGGTGCCTTCCTTCTGCCTCTCTTTGGAACGCCTTTTTCGAAATTAGGAACGCTAGAACTAATATCTAATCTAATTGAAAATTGTTCTAAGTCAAGTGTGGTTTCGCTTCTCGCTTCCAGAATACAAATTGTTGCATTTCACAAAAAATTGTGGAGTTAGTACATTTGTTCATGTACTCGTAATATACATGTGTAAGAGGTCGTCCTCGGGCTTTCAAGAAGACGAAAACTAAACATGGTTTTCCAAAATTAAAACTAAAGAAGGAATGAAGTTTTTAACACTATCCTCGAATCATATGCGTAAAAATTCTATAATGTCCCTGCACGCAGAATACGAATGAACTATTGTTTTCTGCCAGTTTTTACTGCTGTTCATCTAAGAGATATTTTTGAGTGTTTTGATACAGCTGTTGAAATCCATGTCTCGGTATAGAGAGTGATGAATTATGTGTGCACTTACAAGCATATATCATTCTCTCTAGTTCTCCTTAGAGGACACAGTGCACTTCTATGCTGCTATGAAATTCAAGGGAGAACAACGATGGGTTTTTGATTTTCGTAGTTCTTAGCTGTTTTGCGCTTGCGAGATATAAAATGTAATAATGATGAGAAGGCCTGTAAAATACATCGTAAGATTTAATTTTATTTTTTTTTTATCCCTAGCACAGCGAGAAAGTTTTCGTGACAGTAATTTTGTCTCTCAAAGGTTATCATCTTTAGAGCAATGATGCTCAAATAATTTTTGCGTCGTTTTGAACAAATCATCTCGTTTATATTATTGAACGGACTTGCTATTTACGCTTTAACACTTGAAGGAAAAGCATCGTTTACATAACCCTGCAAGGTAAAGTACGAATACAAAGTAATGAGTATTTTGGCGCACTTTACGCTGGCCTGAACTCTAACTTATACCTCCTGTGCAGGACTCCAATGTGTCTGGCAGGGGTCTGCCATCCAAGACCAAGAGCCCTCGACCGAGCGTTGCTTCTTCCTTCGCAACGTTGGTCGCTACCAGCGCTCTGGCGTCTTCTACCTTTGCTTCAGTAGGCGATTCTCAGACATACGTTTGTCAATTTTGCCCCAGAAGATTCTCCTTCATGTCGCGACTCAAAGAGCACATGCGCACTCACACCGGCGAGCGGCCGTTTTCGTGCCCTCATTGCTCTCACAAAGCCAAGTATCGAGGAGACCTCACCAGGCATATCCAGTTCGTTCACGGTGTCACCAATTCCTGAACTGTCGTGGCCCAATGACATCAGTGGCTTCCGCGGTCGCAAATTTTTAATGAGATCGTCAGCTTTGAGGAACTATGGAGTTTTTGTGTGTTCTCTGTAATGGCAGATGCGAGTTTTAATTTGTAAGGTGGTTATTGTTCAAACGTCGATCATAGTTTCGAACTCAGGAACTTAGGTTTGTTGTTTTATTTTGACCACTTTTCAACGCTAAGTTCGCGTTTCTTCTGTTAATGAAATAATTTCTGAACTTCCATCAGGAATCTGAAAATCAGAAACCGTGTATTCTGTTAGATACCATTCCTCCGCTCATTCTGATACCAAATTGCGTGCGCTCATTTCCATTCATCTATTTACATCTGGCAGAGAGAACTATGTTTCAATATTTTGTTCTGAATGAAATTTTTTTCACGGAGGATAAAGAGCTTTTACTCATATACGTACCAATTGCGCGTAGTAAATAAGGGAATTCGAAGATGATTTGCTCATATGTGAGTGAAAACCTAAGACCAATATATTACTGTACATCTTCTGTATCATGGTATTTAGTATTTCCTTACATTGACAATTTTCAAAAAACAAAATATAAACATTAATGAATCATCAATAACGGAACTTGATTCTAAGCTCGTACATGTTGGATTTTTCAGAAACAATATTTTCAAGTTGTTTTCACTCTCACCAACTGCTTTTGCTATGCGTAGCGATGAGTAGCTAAACCCCACGCTGATGAAGGCACTGGGTGCGAATATAACTCATAAATTGCCTTTTAACAAGGTTATAGTTTCTCATTTGAGAATTGGTTAAGGGTTTGGCTGAATTCGTGAATTTTTATGAGCTAATTTATTTTTAGTGGACATCTTACTTGACAAAAACAATTCTCCAGAGAAGAGCGTTCCGGGTGTTAGGGATATAATACGATTCTAGTAGCCAATACTTCACTTTACGTTTTAAATTCGCTCATCATTGCATTTTTAGTTGCTATAAGATCAGAGTTTTGCCTTATGTTGCTGCACGATGTTGATATGGCTGCTCGTCAAATAGGTTTGGCTATTTTCTTATTGTCCGTTTGAAATTGCTTGAAAATAATTTACATATGACGAATCGCATACAATGAATGCACGCGGCAATTCCTGTTTTGTTTGGAGTTTTCTCCATTTAATTGTTTACATCCCGTGAAGTTCATGGAAAGAGAACGTGGAGCTGCTTAATTAGAAGAGGAATTGGTCGACAGCAATCGGCTTCAAGCTAGAGTAGTTGAAAGTTTCCGCGCTTGTAATAATGCCTCTCGTATGAGCTTGTAATTCAATTTAATGGCATGATTCCAATGAAAATATTTCACTGAACCGGAGAGCCGGTCGGTTCCGAGTTTACGAGCTACCTCTGCAAGAATCACTATCTCAGTACATTTAGAAGTATGTGAAGTATAGCAAGTACATAATTACAATTAACATGATGTTTTATTGCTCCTGTAAAATCAATGGTTCTCTGATCTTGGATTCTAAGTCATTATAAGAAGTTTCCGTTGATATTTGAAAAATTTGATCGACGCTCAAGGAGACACATATACATAAATCACTAAAATGGATTTCTGGCAATCGAGAAAGGCAGTAAAGAAGCTTCATTAACTTTCTGCTCATCAATTTTTATCAAACGTAGTTATTCATAGCGTTTCTTCCAGAATTTGTAGCTCATCTTTCTTCTTCTGTTCAGGATCACCGTAGAGCTTCCAGCAACCCATTCCTGAGCTACGCTGCTGGAAAGACTGACCGAACCGCTGGAGCCGAGTATCACTCGTCCACAGAAGGATCCTTTCTGCCTGCCTTGGACTACCGTTGTGCGATTACCGATGGTGCTAATTCTTCGGTGTCTGGAGCTCAATCGAACTTTCAGTGTCCTATCTGCTTCAAGGATTTGTCTAGTTCATGGCACTTGACGCGTCATATGAGAATCCATACTGGAGAAAAGCCCTTTGCCTGCCAATTTTGTGATTTCAGATCTTCAGTGAAAAATAACTTGAAAAGACACATGTTGTGTAAGCACCGTCAAGAAATCTTTGTAGGAATGCCATCTGATGAAATGGAGCACCCAGCTGAGTTTGGTGTTGCTGCCATCAACACTTCGGGCGGCACTGGGTAGAATTATACTTTTGCATAAATTATTGAATAGTTCAGAAAGGCTGAATCATTTGAGTTGAATTTCATTTTACTACTGTACCATGTTTATTCGAGGAGTGCTTTGATGTAGTCACTTGAAAATTATCTTCTGAGTATTGATATATCAGCTTTCATAGAGGTAAATGCGATCGTTAATACCAGGAAAAACAAAAACTTTCTAAGCTTAACGCGGTCATCAACTTGCCGAACTGATGCTATAGGTAGGAGGAATACTAAAGGATGTATCGTTTTCGATGTTGGTTCGGTGACGAATATTGGAGTTCTTCCCATTCGTCGATCCTTGGAGTAAGTAATTATTTTGAAATGGTATCAATGAGCCTAGATTGCGCTGCGCTGAAGATAATTTATCGTTCGAACTAAATTTTCAACCAGGAGCAGGTTTCTGGGCTGTGTTAGAGTCTGCCTAATGTTGCTACGGAGCGTCATATGTTTAAGACGTTCGTGGTTTTCATAAGTGTATTTTTGCAAACAAAAGCAAGAGATGAAAAGTATTTTCACGACAACGATTTTTAGCGTAAATGTTAATAACCGTGATGTTGATTACTGCTATTAGCATGTTCAAATACCAAATTCTTTTGTCTTTGATTTCTGATTACCAAAGTTGATTTTCAATTTCATGAGGTACGTTGCTGATTTGATAAGCACTTCTATTCCTAGTTTACTACGAGCTTGATATGCTATCTTGTGACAAATGACATCTACACATGCAGATTTTTTTTTCGCTAAAAATCTGGCGAGTTTAAACCGTGTAATGGTTTTCATTTTTCTCGTAAAGTGTACGTCCTCAGTTTGATTAGAATGCTGCTGGCATCAATTTTTCACTCCAAATGGAGCGGCATTGTTTACATGCAGCTAGTGTGCTTTAGCTGATACAAATATGTCACCTTCTAGGTTGTTCTAGCAGCAGTAGAACGTAACTTCTGACGTCCTGTAAATTTGTGACTTGTTCGCAGCAAATGTGTGCTGGTGAATACAGTAGTGTGATGGCTGAAAAACCGAGCTTGAAAGCAAGTCTCTAATTATTTATAGCTGTGAAAAACAGGGTTATGATTCATGGCTCCAGCTATGTAGAGCTTTTAAGTTCATGCATTACACTAACGAATTTATTCATTTATTACTTTTTTATGATCAGGGAAACTATGATAAACAGCGCTCAAGTTCACTTTCGATGAAAAGGGACCAATTCATTTTCTTTTCCACAATATTCTCATAATTTGAGTTTTCGTGCATCAAATTCTGTCATCAGAAATGTTCCATTTCGTAAATTTGAAGTGACTAGTGATCGTAATTAAAGTAGCGTTTCATTTCGTTTCGAAATTTTTTTTTATCAATGTAATACTGAATGACTGTTATGAGTTTTCAAGTATTGCTCAACTTTGATTATTGAGAACACACGCTCAGACGCGTTAGTGCGAGAATTATGTATGTCTTAGACCACTCATCTTGATTCAACAGTAGACAAAGAAGTACGCAGGTATCGGTAATACTAGCAAAAATATTACATACCAGTACACACTCTGAAGAGGGTTAGTATTGATAGAAAATCATCAAGTAAACTTGACGAGAAAAACTGGAGAGCATTTTCGCACTTGTGTGTTGCCGAACTGTGTACTACAGACCGATATTAACTAATTCTTGGGTGCCATTCAAGAGGACTCTCTCATTTAAAATCACCTGAATGCACACAAATATATGTTATGTCGCCACCGTGGTCTGGAAATGAGAGTGCTAGCCTGTTTCGCATAAAGTCGAGGTCGAATGCAGCTTTAATCACTCGGGGAAGGAAATAAGTTCACAACAATTCCCTGCTTGGTTAAGATATATTAAAAAATACTTGCTAGACCAGAGGATAATAATTTTTTTGTGCTTGTAATTATAAGACATTTGAAATGGCATTGTTAGAAATAACATGTATCCCCTTGATTGGATTAAAATTTCTGGACCTGTCTGGTTGTTTTATCCTTCTCGTTGTCGACAATAATTTTGTGTGTCTGCGGTCAACATCACCTCCGAAAGAGAATACCGAGGATATTATCAATCCCTTCATCTATCCTTTAAAGCGCCTGAGCTCTTCTACGTCCACGCAAATTACGTGAACTTTACCTTGATGTTTTTAGTTAAAATAAGAACACATTTTAGCTTGATGCCTATGATATTAACCTGTTCCCTCATTTCCAGGTTAGCAAAATCACCGACGACTCGATATCATCAGCTCAGCTCAATGAACATGACCGCCAACTCCAGCTCTGCGTACAGCCTGGCGGTCAAGTTTTTGACTCCAGTACCGCTTCAAACATCAGCAATGAATGCCATGAAGTAGCGTCCAATACGTTCGTGCCACGCACAACTGGATCCTATACGTCATCATCCACATCGAACAGTTCTGAACACCTCAATTACTTTGGAGCAAGTACATCGTTAACCAACCCTCCAGAGGCACACGCCACCCTCGCCAACAACACCAACGAAGGGAATGACAACGCGACGTGCATGTTCTGCGGGCGCGTGTTCATGCACAGCAGAAACTTGTCAAGACACATGAGGATACACACTGGAGAGCGGCCCTATCATTGTCTTCTTTGCGACTACAGAGCTACGCAAAGCAGCAACCTTCAGCGGCATATCAATAGCAGACATAAAAATGATCAAAATTTTGTCAGAGTCGACAATGAAGTTCAAAATGCGACGTCTGCCGTAGATACTTTGAACTGAAGCAAATAAAGCCGAGCTTGAGTTTGAAGCTAATAGCGCGCGACGAGCATTCGAAACTATTTTTTGAAAATTAGTATTTATAACGCCAATATTAATCTACCGGAACTGAAATTTAAACTTGAATGGGCGCAAGCTCTTATCTGTCAGCACTTGACAATTTAATTTTCCAAGTTGTAAGTATAAGTGTGTACATGATTGCCCGTAGTTGATTGAGCTAGGTAAATAGTATGCTCTGCTGCGAATGTGGACTATCAACTGTCTTGTTTGTTAGATGTCAGCACTTCGTAATTTAATTTCCAGTTTGTACATCCATCCTGATGATCAAATGAACGTTGAAATAGACCATTGGTATAATCTATCGACTATTTGGAAAATGAACTATGTAAATAGTTATTAAACAGTATAGAGTAATTGTACGTTTGAACTTTGGAAATTAATTGAATTGATTAATATTGTCAAAAAACAATTACCCACTGACTTAGCTAAAGCAGATTGTACGTTAAGTTTGTGATTCGATTGTGCTCCGTTCCTCACAGTTTCCGTATTTTATATCGAGCACTGGAATAACTGACGTCCACACTGCGTAGCGTGTACGGTCTAATTTGCAATGATTCGCATTTAATGGTTTATAGAGTAAATGTGGTAATTTGAAGCTACAAATTTTCATTCGTCATTAGATGAATGAACTGTAACTTGATATTTATTGAACTTAGCCTCCTTACTTAAATGATTGCCATCCGGTACATTACTCTAGCTATTATTCGATTTAAGTTCATGCTCGTCTGCTGTGGTCCGTCCAGTCGAAAATTTTCAACGTTTTTTTTCACGGGACTTTATATTCCGTACTTTCATGGATTTGGTGAGGCTCAAATTTTATATATGTACATAAACTGTACTGCAGATACATTTGCATAAATTCGAAAACGTAAATTAAGTTATCACAATGCGAAGTGCAGTATTTTACGCAGCAAAATTAGGTGAAACAATCATTGTTATTTCAGTGAAAACTACGATCTTCATTT
>JACJUY010001323.1:0-13399 GCA_014220935.1 Platorchestia sp. MABIK | reverse complement strand
CCTGAAGCTTGGTATCAGTTTCTTGAAGCAACCAGAAGCTTGATATCATTTTCTTGAAGCAACCTGAAGCTTGATATCATTTTCTTGAAGCAACCTGAAGCTTGATATCATTTTCTTGAAGCAACCTGAAGCTTGATATCATTTTATCGAAGCAATCTGAAGATTAATATTATGATCTGTTACAGAGCACTTGAAATATTCGACGCTGTGTCTCAATTATGCAGAGCGCACGCGTATTTGTTGACAAGACTCGTTCTCAGTCTCGAGGGCTGCCAGAAGGACAACAATAAAAGGTGGTGCGCTTGCCAAGGTTCGCGCGGTATGCCTGCACTCTCGCCAGACACTGAACGGCATCAATGTATTCTGTTCAGTACAAATCTGATCGTGAAACATTGTGACCAAACATCACTCGGCATCAATGTATTCTGTTCAGTACAAATCTGATCGTGAAACATTGTGGCCAAATACATTCGAGATAAGATTATACATAGTTTAAGTCGCCCTAACCGCAGCAGATTAGATTAGATCTTAGTTTACGCCTCCCTAATCGCAACAAAAACGTTTCAAACAGAGGAAGGAGGAAGGCAACATTTAGCATGGACTTGAGAGAACGCGGAATCTATGCACATGGTGTTGACATATAAGTTGAGATCAGCTCGTGACGTGACATATTCCCCCTAGGGATGCACTTGAAGTACACTTGTTTTCAACCAAAATGATCGCTTGCAAATGAGCTAAAAACAAACAAGAAAATAATCCTCTCAGTACATATATATATATAAAATTTGAGCACGTCTCATAAGTACACAACTGAGAGAATTGAGGCTAAAAAATGACAGTCATTGTCGGAGGCAGTTACCGTTACTTTACTAGGCATTTAAACTTGAGTACCGAATTAGAGTAGCATTCGGACATAGACATTAGTCAATCTAAAGTATCTTTTTCGTACGTTTTTATACTTTAGATTGACTATTGTCTATGTCCGAAAGTTACTCTGTATCGATACATAAATTGAAGTGGCTAATGAAGTAATGGTAACTGCCTCCGCCATGAAGAATGTAATGCTTTCAAATATTTTTTAAAACTTTGAATTCGGCAAAGTAAATTTTTATGAGTAGGAAGTTGTAGCAACTCTACTTCTTACAAGGAAATTTATCTTCCTGACGCAGCACCGATTATTATAGTTTTTATAATCAGAGTAAAATGAGAACGCGATTCGTCCCCAGTGACACAAGAGGAACACGAGTCTCCAACCGTCTGAGAATGGGAGACGATTAGATTGGATGTTAGTTTAAGTCTTCCTAACCACAACTAAGGGTTCCAAAGAGAGGAAGGAGGAAGGCACCATTTAGTGTGGAGTTAAGGAAACGAGGAATCTATGCACCAGGTGCATAGAAACAGTAAGTCGTAGGTGCAGAAGAACAGGACAGCAGTGAACCGAAAAAAGATGGTTCCTAACAAAAAAAAAATCTATTCTATTTTAAGAAAGGGAAAGCCCACCAAACATTTCGCTCGAGACCTCACACATTCCCTCTGGTAGCGCTAATTTTCATGCATAAAATAGTTGTATCACCCTGAGGTGGAATTGGATACGATATTTTTTTACAGCTTCAGTGCGAGAGTTTGACTCCAACAAGAAGCGCAGATTAGCGTACGGCAGTAGCTTGGATTAGATTAGATTATTAGTTAATTTTAGCCTCCCTATCCGCAACAAATGTGACCCAAAGAGAGAAAGAAGAAAGGTACCTTTTAGTATGGAGTTAAGGGAACGCGGAATCTATGTAGAAGGGGCATAGAAACAGTAAGATGAGAAAGGTCATGAAACAAGATCAAAATTGAAGAAACAAGTAGTAGGTGCTGAAAAACAGGACAGCAGTGAACCGAAAAAAATATGGTCCTTTACACAACAAAAACATTTTATTTTAACAAGAAAGCCTACCTAACTCTCGCTCGGGCCCTCACACATTTTCCCTCTGGGAGCGCCAATTCCCATAGATACAATAGTTGTGTCCCCCCTGAGGAGGTACGGCGGTAGCACACACTGCTGACGCGCAGAATAAAGAAGCCGCCAAAAGTTCAACTATTACTGCAGTCTTCGCTGCTGATTGGCACGTTCCCAAAATTGATATTGCATCCACCATGACTTTTAGACACGAAAACTAGTGATGCTGTTATTGATGCGGACGGTGTTCTTAATACAGATGATGCAACAGGTGGCGGTGCCGCTGCTGCCGCTACAGTTAGGCAAGGTATCAGTTTTTGCAGCCAGTCGAGAGCCAACAGTGACCAAGCGATAGCTGTCCAGTGGATTCTCGGTTTTTAAATTCAGATCCTAGGTACGGAAAAATTCTAGAGTGTGCAAGTTATGGTGTTAAAGTGACCTTTCGTATAATGCGTCGTTTAACTTCCAAGAGTGTGGCAGTGGTGACGGTGTACACCAACCGATTGAGATTCGAAGTAGGTTTTGTATCGTGTTTCTAGGATTGGCAATATTGAAATATGAACAGATACAAGTTATAAAGAAGTGGTTGCAACAAGCGAGCAATGCTCAAATTGGAATGTGCTCTAACGTGAGACAGTAACCTCATGTCCCCGTGCATATAGCACCGTGTAAGCTCACGTTGGTTATTATCATAGGTTATTATCAAAACTTCGTAGGTTGTTATAGGCTCGCAGCAAAAGTGGGGAGAGACCCCATTTACATATACAATGTATCACGGCCTGTCATTCCTAAAAATCTTAGTGTGCTAGCCAGATTAATTCAAGAGATGTTTTGACTTTTGCATAGTTAATTTAGGTATTTCATTTGTCTGAAAGGAACTAAGAAAACTATGTTCCGTAATTGCAAGCACCAATAATGGACAAACGAAAAAACATTATAATACCTAAGAAGTCGAGGAAACACCTACCTAAAATTTATCCTATGTATATCGGTAAATATGTGTTAAAGTCAAGGTGCTACCATATGCTGTTCATCTGATGGAGCGATCTTGTGCGTAATTTTTTTTTTACCTAATCACGCCAGAGATTCCAGCAGTTCATTCGAAAATCTCATTGTCTTAGATATCGACCCTCGATCGTTTTCTTTTGTTGAGGAAATCGCTCCCACTGGTCCCCACTGACGCCACCGAGATTGTCAGTGAACCAGTCTACACAGCTGAAGAGGTAATATACTTAGGTGCTCATCCTAGGGCGCTACAAATGAAAATAAGAGAACATATTCTGAACACGTCCTCACTGGTTTACAGGCGTTTTCTTACTAAGATGATTAGATTGTATTATAAGTTACTTTGAGCCTCCCTAACCACAACAAAGGAGCTCCACAGAAAGGAAAATTGAAGGCACTATACAGTATGGAAGTAAGGGAACGTGGAATCTTTGCGGAAACTATATATTTTTCGGTTCACTATCCTGTTTTTCAGCACCTACTAGTAGGCTACTACTTCATTCTTCAACTTAAATCTTGTTTCATGAACTTATTCCTCAACTCACCATGTCTATACATTTGGTGCAGATTCCACGTTCCTTTAAAGTCCATAGTAAACAGAGCCTTCCTTCTTTCTCTCTTTGGAACGCCTTTGTTGCGGTTAGGGAGGCATGAACTAACATCTAATTTGGTTTAATTTATCATTTAGCATAGACTCTGGTGGTTGTTCTCTACAGTGCACCAAATGTGGAGTCTTATTTTATTTAAGTGAATGATTTGTATAAATGCTAATAAATGCGTACTTTAGATCCCTAAAATAAAAATGCTCTTGAAGTGAAATCCTAGGTAAATCACGTCGACTTACTTTTTTCCGAGTTACTGACTGACCAATGCTCAAAATAATTTTTCAATGCCTTGAATAATTAGTTTTAGGTTCACCAATTTTTGCAGAACTTAATTATCACTAACAACAATGCTTTCCAGCTGAAGGAACATAATTTCCTTATCTATCTTATTTCCTTTCTAACGCCAAGGTAACGATTGCGAATTAAGGATAATTTTCCTCTCATGGCTTTTACCGCGTTAAAAAATACCTTTCGCACAAGAGCAAACAATCCTAGGGGAATTTATGTATGTGTCTGATCGAAACATTGCAGTTGTGATGAAACAAAAAAAACGTACTCGCAGAATACGATAAAAATAACGCAACATGTCATGTCCCCTCCGTTGAGTCATCAAAAATTTGATATTAGTCAGACTTCAGCTTTATCGTTGAAGGAAATATTCGGAACGCACATTTCAATTCGATCCCCCGCTGTAAAATACCTTAACGAACAATAGAATTGCGTTATAAGCGCCAATCCCACATAAAGAATATTTTATTCTGTTTTCCCAAGCCTTACGAAGAACGAGATTTTCCATTAATTGTGTGTGATTTGACGTTTCGTTTTTACTGAGCGGAGTTGCAGCGAAAAGAGAGGACGCGACACATTTTACCGTAGGTCGCTCCGTAAAACAAAGACACTTTATTCAACCATAAACGGTACAGGGTCATATTCCTCTGAAAATTTAATCAACACGCGAAGCTGAAACTTTATTTATTCCATTGATCTGTCGGACGAGTTTCTTTCACAATGCTTCAAATTAATTCACGATGGATTCCTGCATCTGCGTTTCTGAAGTATGGTGGACGAGTACTAAATATTTTGCTTCGTGCGCATATCACTATTATCCTTTGAAGCTTTATCTGGATATTACATAAATGCAAGCTTTCAACAGTAAAGCATTGCAATACGCTTAACACGCTTCTAAGTTTCGTCTGGAAAAAAATTTAAATGTCAGATCGCAAATTCGGACAGTAACCCACTGCGACACATGTCATGAGTCAATGTTGGTTTCAAGACAGTGCGCACTGCGGCAGTTCAACGAGACGTTTTTGAATGCATACACCCAAAACGGTGAGACTATTCGCCGGCATGCAAATAGAGAAAATTGAATAACTATCATGCGAATAGAGAAAATGAAATAACTATCATGCGAATAGAGAAAATGAAATAACTATCATGCGAATAGAGAAAATGAAATAACTATCATGCGAATAGAGAACACGAAATGACTGTAAAGTTATACGACCACGGAATCCCACCTCGTTAGTCCTTAAGACCGCTTTCTTTCAAGCCAATCAATTCAAGTTATAACCGCAGTAAGTTGTGATTTACAATGGAATCAATATTTCGCTTACGTGTGGTTGAATATTTTAGCTTTTTTATCTCATTTAATACTATTTTTTCAGCTTCGTCTGAGTGTTAATTCTTCAAGCTTGAGTATCATTGTAACGTAAAATGATGCCCAAAATTCAGCTAAATGGAATTGTTAACGAAAAATAATAACGCTCCTAGTTTTTAAATTACCATTCCAGTTTTATCTTTAAACAGATTTTCCAATGCACAATTTTACATACAAGCGTCCTTTAGCCTAGGTAGGAATCTTACTTCGCAAAAAACGTAACCTCCGCAACAGACTCTCAGAAACATGAACCCTAACACGTTGACTGTAATGGGTTAAACTGAAGTTTAATATTCAACTCAAAATTCAAATTCAAAAGTTGCTAGCAGTTTTATAAATACCAAGCATCAATCAACTTGGTCCATTAAATACCGTTAATTTTGAACGATTGTTACAAATTTTCAAACGACCCATCGATGGGTCGTATCGCAAGCAAGGTGTTAATCGTACCCACCACGAAGAGGTCCATTTCTAACTTTGATCTCTAGTAGGTTAGATACAAGGACGTTCTCAACGAGATGCTACAAATAGATCCGCTAGAGTAGCCAGGCTCTGCTAGCTACTGAGATTCAGAAGTAATGTTTCGCTCACACGGACAAAGGGGACAACCACGTTTTGAGATCTAATTCTTACTCCAGAACAAACTGAAATTTTTAAAATTTGTTCAAGCTGAACCAAAAACTAACAATTGGTATAACTAGCAAAAATTTCAACAATATACATATAGATTTAGAAGCCACGAATACCTGCCAGTTCAAGTAAATTTTCATCTGATCTAGCACAACGAATTTCAAGGCAAGTCAAATAATATAGGAAAACGTGAATACACACGAGAAAAATTCACTAACATGTTTGGACTAAATTCACATAACACAATAGAAATGTTTTAAATTAAGGTTATACGAGCATAATTTTCAATAGTAACTAACCACGATCCCAAAACAACGTTGGGTTGTAGCTAGCGATGTGGTGAGCATATTATATGTTAGGTTTGATTAAAAAATACACTTACTGATATAACTTGAAGGATATGAAACTGCATACATTGTACTTTAATTCACAGTCATTGGCCTTAATCAATGTCTGTTAAGCTAACATTCCTGACGTATTAATTTTCTCCATTTAACTGAGTGTGAAGCCCTATTTAATTAAACTTAATTTAATAGAGATGCAATGATGCAAATTAAACACCTCCACTTTTAACTCTGATGAAAAGAATAAGTTTCAACTTGATTCAATGTAGCCAATGAAAGTAAGGAAAACTGGCAAGAAACCTGTCTCAAGTGCCAAAAGTCAAACTGCCCTGAGTGTCTTCCATTTTCCTGATACCTGATATAAAAAACAATCAAGATGAATACATGATTGCTTGAGAAATATTCAGGCTACAACCAAAATTATTAAAATAACTTGAGTAGCCCAAATACCTGAAATATAAAATGCTTCAAATATTTGCCGTAACCATACAAAATATCTTTTGTTTAAAAGAATATTTCTTTGTCTTTAAACTGCAACATAACGTATTTAAGTCACTTTTTGGATTCATTAAAAATAATTTGGCGCATCTTATCCATTTAACACTCAATAAAATTCACCATTTACACATGTTACAAGTTTAAAAAAAAATCACCAACCTTGATGCTGTCAGTGAAGATTTTGAAACACTACATTTAGAAGTTGACTGCTTACTGCCACCTCCATAGTAATGCAGAAGCATGTAGTACTAGTTGCACAATTCTGAAAAAAAATAAATACAAATCAATTTATTGTGACTCACTACTTGGTTCACTATTTAGTATTTATGTAATAATGTTACTCATGGAATGATTTCTATCATTTTCTTCACAATTTTCAGTGGATTACAAAGCAAAGGTAGGTTATTAAAGGCCATTTCTTCTATAGTTAACAATTACCTAAGGGTAAAAATTTGCTGCAATTTGTATGACATAGGCCAAACAGCTTAGGTATTTCAAACGGATAAAAAGGAAATGTAACAATGGGGTAAATCCAGTAAAATAACCAAAATGCCCTCAAGCTAGGTGCTGATGCCTAAGTCCACTCTGGTATTCAGCTGAAGAAAACATATGAGGAATAATGGATGGTTTTTTATTTAAATAGCAATAGTGAACCTTCACCTAAAACAATTTGGGTAATGTTCAACTTGCGAGCACTACTGTGCATGAAGAAGTGGTACATTATGGAAATATCTCTCTCATCATTTTATTTCAACTAATGACATGGGCATTGCTATACTCATTGTGTGTGTGTGTAGCATATAAGAACCCTTACTTTGAGATATTTTAAAAACCAAAGACAAGTTTTTGTTTCATCTATATTGGAAATGTATTTTTCATGCTTTTTTCACACAGTAACAAGGAAAAAAGTGCTCCTTAGGCCAAATTTAACAAGAAAAAGTCTTAAAAAATTGTTCAGAAAACATAACAGGCCATTTGTGTTCAAAATAATACAATTTATTAAAATACATAAGCTAAAATATAAAGGAGAACAAACAAAATTTGTTTTTCTTAAATTTCTGTTGGGCATTTTAACTGAAGTCATAACTAAGAATGCAGAAAAATTTCTGTTTATTACTACAGAAGGAAAAATAAATATAGTAGTCTTCCAATAAGGGACCACGAATACTAAAATAAGCAGATTAATTTCTAAATAGCAGCTTGTACTGTTATCTGTCTATTTAAAGATAATTAGAAGCACTCATATTAAAATCACAAATTTATAACCAACAAAAATACTTCTTCAAAGCATTGATATAAATAGGAGGGCAAATATACAGAGTGGCCTAATCCACAAATCAGAGGTCAAAACTGGCAGAGTGGATTAAGTGATAATTTCACCTCATGGCGGCTTTGATGTCTTTCAGGCAGAGTGGACTAGTTCCTAGTTAGTAACTTTCAGGCAGAGTAGCCTAGTTCCTAGTTAGTAACTTTTAGGCAGAGTGGCCCAGTTCCTAGTTAGTAACTTTCAGGCAGAGTGGCCCAGTTCCTAGTTAGTAACTTTCAGGCAGAGTGGCCCAGTTCCTAGTTAGTAACTTGCTAGGAAAAGCCTATTTGGCAACCCTGCAATGAACACCACGCCTCTAACTTGAGTGTCCTCAAATTCTGTGTTTTGTGGATTAGACCACTCTGCATATTTGCCCTCCAAAACATGTTGAACATTTCTAATTTCAACTAATCACACATTTCATCTGTTGGCTTCCTTTATTGACTAATTTTAAATGAATATTTTTCTATGGCATCTGATAGAAAGTATAATTATGCGTTAAAAATATCGGACACTCTGGAATTTATACATTATAAAATTGTTGGTGTTCTGCAAAGGTATACACACATGTTTTGACTTATAAAACACTAACTTCAAATACATAAATCACAACTAACACCAGAATAACTAGCTTATTATTATAAAGGATCTTCATACTTCTACCTACTTCATCATTACAAAAAATTATTTAAAAGAACTAATAATAGATAGCAACATTTGAATGCTTTCTGAAACTCCCACACTGGGTTGTAATTTAGGATTCAATTCCAGGATTGGTGGAATCTAATCAACAAAATATTTACCATGTGGTAAGTAATTCAAATTTCAATCAGTAACAAAAACAGTTCAAAATTACAATCTGAAACAAAAATAGTTCAAATTACAATCTGAAACAAAAATAGTTCAAATTTAAGAATCATTATTTAGATAACATTAAAACAAAATAGTGGACTAACTAACATTCAATTAAAATAGTGAACTGATGTCCACATCTGAAATGAAATTCATTTTGTGCCAGGTTATAATAAGCAATCTTGCATTCTCCAACACAGTATTATTCCTTCATTTAACTGGAGAACATTTTAGTTACTGGTGGACAGAAGCCTACTACTATTTGGATTGTTTTCATTTACTACAAACTACATTAGTAATGGCATTTAAAGACTCTTCACTGCAAATGGCCAAGATAAATTGAAAATTAAAACCGAAAAAATTGAGCTTACACATTTGATTTCAAAAACAAATCACTGATATTAAAAAAAAGAAAATTTACTTAATAAGCATGAAAAGAGTTGTTATTAACGTAAGAGTAGCCTATTCTTAGTGAAACATATCAACATAGTTGAAGAGCAAAGCAACTTTGCAAAAATTCACAAGAAAATTTTGTGAAACGTTTCACTATTAATATACAAACTCCAAAAATAACATGGGGCCTAGTTCATCTTAACTTCAGAGCCACCGATTTAAAATTACTTACTACTGCTACTACTCGATGGTACAGCATGACAGCTGCCATAAAAACAAGGATGCTGAAAAGAGGTAGCCGATGACTTGAGTGGCACTGAAAATATTGTGCCAAAAATGTTCCTGAAATGTACGGTCAACCAACAACATTCTGAAAAAGTTAATAAAAGCGTTACATCAGGATATTTTAATGAAATACAATATCACATATTTAAATGATAAAGTACATGAAATATAAATAGAACTGTATAACGCTAAACTCGCAAGGAATTACCAAGTTTCACAGCTGATATTTGCTTTCTCGATTAAGCCAACAGTACGCTTCAAATTGAAAGTTGGAATCACGGTATACACTCGTTGGAATACAGACATCATGTGTACGTATTCTAGGATTAAAAAATACTGTCAATAACCCACCAGCGCGCTAAGCGCCACATTCATTGCCAATTATCAGCAAACCAGAGTCTTTGAGCAATGCCCTGGAAGGTAACATTTTAGAAAAAATTAAAATAAAAGAAATGATTCATACGGCAATGAAAAGAAACAAACAAACCCCTTACCTTAAGCAAGCTAATGGAGATCATTCTTCATAGAATTGGTTTCATCAAACTTTTCTTTATACGACTTTCTCGTATGATGCGCAGCGAGCCAGTCCCGAGGCGAGAGCGCTGAACTCCGTCCTAACTTTGCTTATCGACGCTCGCTTGTTTTGGACGGCGCATGCGCACCGAGCGAAAATGTGGCTTGGTGATAGTTTTAACGCTAGACTTCCTATTCCAGTTGCCGAGGTTATTGGGGTTCGTTGATAAAGATTAAATTATGTTATTTTTTAATTGAATAGAAAAAAGAAGAATGAGTAGTCTTAGGCTTATAACCTTACATATAGGTATAGGTATATTCCAAGCCTTTTTCTCTTTTAGTAGACAGTGGCTGAGTATCATTGACATGATACTCTTACAGGGAATGTTCATGATAGGGGTTCCCCAAGCCCCTAGTCACGCCCGAGCTTTAAGGCCTTATTTTCCTCTCGTTCAGTGCCCAGGTAACATTCCTAGAGGACAGTGACCACACTGCAGGCAACGACCCTGATTTGCCGCGTCAGCGTTTTTCACGCCAACTGCTGCGTACAGGGCTCGAACCCGTGCAGGAAGCACAGATCGCAAGCGCTCTGTACACTCGGTTATAACCTTACAAACCTTAAAGTATAAATAGAGCAATAAGCTCCATGACGGACGAACCTCCACATTTGCAAGGTATTTTTTCAGGTTTAATACAAAAAATAAAATTATCAGCTCCAAAAGCATGACTGAAATGACAATGTTGTTTGATAGCAGATTTTACAAGATTTATCAAATCCAGCAAATGAAGTAAACTCCTAATGGATAACTCAAATGTAGTTCTATAAACGATTGTTTGCAGCTGCCACACGTATCTTTGCCCGAAACAAATGTACTTGTCATTACATTTACGTCTCTCACTTTATTTGAATTGTGAGTCAAATATTTCACTAGTTTTAAATTCATATCCAAATTACTTATTACCAGAAAACGCTTATTCGATGAAAAAATGCCACCAACAAATTATTTTTGTGTCGTTCAGCAGATTTATAATCTTTATTTTGATTTTCAAAGCATTTAAGATAAACTTCTGTGAAGTCTCGAATGCCATTTTTTGGCAAAATATATACAGCAAAACTGGTTCTTATTTTTATCATCAGGTTTGGGATTTCAGAAATCTATTTATATTATACTAATGGATCGAGTTATGATATTCAGACCTATTTTAGTGGGCCATTCCTCAGGGATCGCATCAAAATTGGATCTTTTTTTCTGAAGATAGCTTATTCAAATTTGTCGTCACTACTTGGTCCATAAATGTTACGAAACATGACCACCCTTTGCTGAAGCCGCAGCCCATGCTCCTGTACTTGTCAGAGTCGATTTCCATCCGACGTTTAGCAAGTTATTAAGACAGAACTAATCAGAATTTGCAATTCCCGCCACTGATTTTTTTGGTTCTTGCATTTATTTTGCTTTACCGTACAAAAATTTCGTTGTATAACACAAAATGGATAAAAAATAAAATGTCTACGCATTTGGAAGTGACACACGTTCGAAATGATTTGTTGATTTCCTTAAAAAAATTCCTCTGGTGGGTATAGAAAACCTAAAAATTTAAATTAAACTTGCGTGGCCAACTGTCGATGCTTATTTCTTAAAATGAGAACAATAGAACTTCTAGTGGAAAATGTTCACTTGTATTTAGAATCGAAAACTTACTCGGCTCGGTGTGACATGAGATGAGCTAACTGGGGGCACAGTTCTCTTTCAGTATTGATGTTTCATGGCCTGGATTTTTTTTTCACTCGAGCCAAAGCGTCCACAAAGCTTGCTTAATCCTAAACTGATTTTTCAAAGTATATTCGAGTAAATGCTCACGTACGAGCGAAAACATTGCAGTGTAAAATTAGTGATCGGAAAAATATTTACGACACGTGAGTCGATAGTATCCTTAAGCAAAGAAAAGTGGCAGATCAAATGGCAGTTTTCTATAATTGGGCTATTTTTGTACCTGGATTGAAATTATTGTTGAAAAAACGAGTTACGGTAAATATAGAACCATATTTTCTAACTTTGAATTATCTTAAAGTTGTAAATTTAAAACAGATTTCAAATCTGTTAGTTAGAGGTAAGACGTTCGCGCTTGGTATTACTAAAATCGTGTTTCTCCCACATGAATAATTGTTTTAGAACATCCAGAGTTTGAACTGGGAAAAACACAAGGTAAAACAAAATAGCGTATGAAGTCGTAGTTATATGTGTTGACTTAGAAATAAATCTGTGTAACGAAGTTCCCTCATGCCCTAACGTGCAGTATCTGACTTTTAACTGACTTGAAGTTTTTCCATTCATGAGTTGCGAGCGTCAGTTCGCCCCTCTTTCTATTTCAATCCCGCACAAATTTATCGCATTCTGGTTCATTCGATTACTGTAAGGTTTCAGAGCCCCGCAGGGGGACGGGTAATGTAAGTATTGCTTACGTCATTTAAGGTCCCGGTCTCTGTGAGTGGAACGCAGAACTTCTCTCGTAAGTTCTCAAGAGGAAATGCTAACTTTTGTTAGCAAGCCCTGAGAAAATTGTTTGGAGAGATGAGGTTCATCCGCTCGCCTACTGTGTCTGATACAGTTCTAAAATAAAACAAAACTAGCAGATGTTTTTTGGGCTACAAAGGAAAATTCAATTGAATTTCTGTAAGGAAGTTTTTTTTGAGACTCAATAGCTGGAGCTCGAGATCATGAAGGACACTAAAAAAGAAAAACAGAACTGAGTTGGTCCAATAAAATCTCAGAACGCAGTGACGTCATGTTTCCTCGGCCGAGTTTCATCAATTTTATGACTGCAAAATATGAGAAAAAAAACTCTGCTAAAGGAGAAGGTTGGACGGGAACAAATCTGCCTCGGCAATATCACTCACTCGAAACGAACTGCATCATCATTTGAGGATTTAGAAGATGTCTTTTATTTAATGATTGAATAGTTTTGAGACCATTGTAGCCAGATGTTGTAGATTAAGAATTTTGATTGTAGTAAATAATGAGTGGAGCAACATTTCCCTAGAAGCTTCAATAACAGTTAACCTTTCTCGGTTTGTAGTATGTATTTCAATAGCCTGTTTTGGCTCATTCGATTGGTTGGCCTAGCTCGCCCTGAATAAAAAAACATTTTCTAATTTCTGTTCCATTGGATAGGTTCATTCGAGTAAAAACACCTTGTGCCCAAATATAATTGTTTCTGAATAACCATAATTTTAGAACGAATGATAAGCAACAAAAATATGTGATTAAATATGAAAGTAAGTATTGATTACTCATACTTCGTTCAACGTTCTCGGTTGCTTACAATCCTTATTTTTGTTCGTGATCACTTAGGTGTCTCCTCGATGAT
>JACJUY010001322.1:91961-138891 GCA_014220935.1 Platorchestia sp. MABIK | reverse complement strand
TTTTACTATGCAGCCACTTGGTTAATGAATGAGGGATGTCTGAAACCTTTGTTGGATGTTCGCTCTTTGAACAGTAATTTTCCTGACTTTAGTTAAAAAGATAGGTGTATAAAGTCTTTTTCTCATCTCTGTTGCTTGCTGAACTCCAAAATTAGTATATTTCTGTCATTATCTTGTAAGATAAGCACAATTGTAATTATCCAGGGATCTTCAAGCAAGTTCTGGAAGATGAAAACTCCTAATGGTTGCATCAAGCTTTCTTTTCCTGTCTTCAGAGATTAGTGAATTGGTAGGACCTTCAATAGAGTTTCCTAAAGGAGAGTATTGCCAAGCCCTACAGATGACTTACCTACATTCACAGTATGAGGATGAATGAGCTGTTGTCTCATTATCCTCACTTTTTGTTAGGGTGATCAGAGTGTCGACGTCTTGCTTGAATGTCTTATAGGAGAAATATTCCTGTTTCTGTTTGATTATTTCATCATCTTGAGATTCCCAGGGTGGCTCATGTGCTGTTGTGTGTCAAGCGAGACATGCGTCTGTAGAGTGTGGTGCCGGTTGACTCTAACTTGGCAATGATTATCACACAACCTTACGATTGCTGTAACCAAGTGAAATGTATACTTAAACTCTGAATCGAAAAACAATTTCAGTTTAACCTTTCCTTTTTTGGAATTTATCTCCAAACCCACTTATGAAGTTCATCCAAATTGCACCCCTTCATTATTTTATCTCATGGCGTTACCCACCGTCTTCTGGGGACACATGATGGGCAGTGTGGGTTAGTTACGTTTGTATATCCTATGCTACAGAGCTAGCCTCCCTAGAGAGTAGCGTTGGGTTACCTTAGCTATAGATAGGCCTTCTGGACTTGTATATCTAGTGCCCACTTTGCTTCTTTCGATTTTCATGCCTTCTTGGCTATCTCTTTTTAGTTTATCTTTCTCTTCATATCTAAGTTGCTGTATATGTACGCAGGGGGTCCTGTGTGGGAATACGCCTTCTGCAACCATTTCCCGTTATATATAGCCCACACCGAGTAGGGCCTTTTTTTTTGCTTGGGAACACGCACAGAAGCTTCAACTCAAAATCTAATCTAACCTTGACGACATGCTTACTCCTTCCTCCAGGGGAGCAAGTTATGCAAAAAAATACAGAAATGTTGCGCTCTTCTTGCGTCACGTAACCTCTGGGTGGAATCAGAAGTCAAATCTTGGGTAGAAATAAGCTTTAGACATTTACTGTCACAGTGCAAATCATGAAGTGTCGAGCACCGTCAGATCTCATGCACGCAGAGCCGCAGAACCAGTGCTACTTTGGTTTGGCCTGATGACAATGTATCGACCTGGGATTGGTTCAATGATTTTGAGAATCCATAGCTGAATGCTGGTAATGAAATGATCTGTTTTACCATGAGTCCTTGCTATGCTCTTTTTCATAACCGAAGTTTCATTTAGCATATGCGCGCTGCAGGCTAGTATGAATTATGTTCATCACCGTCGTGAAACTTAATCGAGGTTTTGAAGGGTTTAAGACTGACAAGAATCCATATTACCAGTGGCATTAGCTATTTTTTCACAGAAGAGTAACTAGTGTTTGGCGTTTCGTTTACGTCAGTCTTAGGTACTCTAAATACTATCACCAAAATACATTTTAATTTGAATGATCTTTCCAATTTTTTCAACACTCTTACTTTGATGTGGCGCCTAGGTCAAATTATCCGTAAAATTTTCGTACGATCACTAGAGATAGCCTCTCTTGCTTCCTCCCTCTTCTGCGCTCTCTTTTGGGGGTGACAGCGCTGTCGCTACTTCGGTGCTCTGCTTGCTTTGCTCCGACCTTCATTTGAAAGAACTGGCGCAGTACCAGCAAGAGCCTCACGAGACGATTGTAAACTAGTCGAAGTTACCGTTTCCAAAAGTTCGTTGATGCCCACATTTTTTTTAGTTTTTTGATTATTACACAATTCTTCGTTTGCTGTCCATAAGTATTCATCTGTAGTGGTGACGTGTGAAATTGTTACCTGTGTTTACTTTCTTCTGATTTTATTGCTTCAACGATAAAACCGCAAATTTCGAAGCTGTAGGCAGAAATTTAGCATCCAAATAATCCATCGTTGTAGGCCAGGGAAGCCAATAACTAATTTTTCTGGGGCGGATCTGTAACTTACCCGGAATGAATATGAAAACTATTATTGTGAACTTCTTGAAACTAAATGGAAAGTATTTTTGGTTTGTTCCCATGGAAAGCAAATTTAATAAAATTGCCAAGTACAACTGAATTGTTGAGAAGATGCTCAAAGTTGCTGAATTAGAGCTAACTACATTGGAGATGAAAGCTCAGTTGATGGAGCGAGATGTGATGCCTAGGTGTGAGGATATGATGGTGTCTGACTTGGTATGGTGCCACACCGCGCAGCCTGCCGTGGCCGAGCACCGCTATAGCAAAGAGAAGATGCTGGAGTTGTGTGCGCGCATGGAGGCACCGCCCGAGCATCTCCTCAATGACCCGGCGGCGCTCTGTGGAGACCAAGACTGTACTGTTCCTCTCGCCTTCACTTCTTTATCGCAAGATGAGCAGGTAAACATATCCCCTCCCTCAATTCTTCCGCAGATGTGCTTCAGTGCTGCCCCCCCTTTCCCCTTTTTAGGACTACTCACGCCGCATCAAATTCTGCTTACCTTCTTCGAGGCATTACCTGAGTTTTCATTGTTGTCTTCACTTTAACAGTTTGTTGAGGTGTATTCACACGGGTGATATTTAACTTTATATATATATATTACATCAGTTTGCTTCGCGATGTGTTTGGTCTCGTACCTCAATAACGGTTGCCTAGAACTTTTCTTCTTTGTCCTTGTGGGCTTCTTCTGTTGTCTATTCGTGTTGCTTGTAAACAGCATTGATTTGAGATGCAGCTCTCAATAGTGTGGGCTACTGCTGTAATTACATTAAGGCCCTAATTTCATAGGTTCTTGGCATGTCTTTTTTTTGTCTTGTGGATTGCACCAGTAGTGTCCGACTCATGTGTAAATCACCATTGAAGGGAAGTTTGTACCAAGTAATTCTGCCCAAGTGAGGGCACCTCGCAGAGTTAAAAATGAAATAGGTCTTGGTTGTGGAGCAGTGCTGAGAGCACTTAGGGTTGGACTGCTGTGCGTGAATTAACTGTGACGTGATGTGTGCAGCGCATGTGGCAGCGCAACATCAACAGTGACAGTGCCCTGCGCTTCATGGCGAACGGCAACACGGGACGTGGTGGTGGTGTGAGTGGTGGCGGCGGCGGCGGCGGTGGTGGCGGCGGGCTGGTGGCCTCAGGCAGCGGTGCGCTGGGCGGCGCCAATTCCCTGGGAGGCGTGGGAGGGCCAGGGTCCCGTGGTAGAGGGGGCAGCATGGACCGCGGTCGGGGCCGAGCGAGGGGCGGCCCCGGGCAGTACTACATGCGCGGCCTCAGCTACGAGGAGGACGGGGAAACTGGCGCCCGCGGCGGCGGGAGCAGGGAACTGGCGCCGCCGGGCATTGCCATGCGGTCAGTCACGCCACTCCACCTAATTCTCTCTCAACTTTGAGCTCCTCATTTTTTTGCATAAGCATGAGCTTCGCCTCAAAAGTGCCTCGTTGCAACTGAGGTAATGACCAGGTTTTATGGCCTACTTTACATGTATAAGTTGGTATGACTTTTAAGTTGGTTAACCCCTCGCAATCTTCTCAGCGGGAATACAACTAATGTGTCTAGGGGAATTGGCACTCGAAAGGGAAAATGTGAGGTTCCGAGCTAAAGATTAGGTAGGCCTTTTGTTGAAATTGAAAAAGTTTGTTTTGTTACCGACCATCTATTTCAGTTCACTGCTATCCTGTTTTTCAGCACGGTCTTCTTTCTTCTTTAACTTTAATTTTGTTTCATAAACTTCTTTCTCAACTTACTGTTTCTATGCATTTTGTGCGTAGATTCCGCGTTCCCTCAAGTCCATTTTAACTGGAGCTTTTCTCTTTACTTCTTTTAGAATGCCTTTGTTGCGGTCAGGGAGGCTTAAAACTAACAACTACTCTAAAACATGCTTGTTTATTAAATTAATTCTATTTCCACACACAACGCGAGTAATGTTATTTCCTCGAGCTCTTTTTAATGCCATCTCTGCAATTGGCTTTTAGCACTCATTATATAATCTTGTTTTTGAATGAAGCCCTCTTGGTTAAGTGGCGTTATAAAATTCTTCAGAAATCAATATTGGAGTGGGATTTTTCGGGATTTCATGTTTCTAAATTTTATTTCATTTCTCAAGCAGAACGGTGGACTTAGTTTATAAAAAAAAATGCGAGACAGCTTCTCTTCTAAATATTTGCTCAACAAAATTTGTAAATCAAAGCAAAGTATAAAAAACCGAACGTCCATTGAGATAATTTTAGCGATGTAAAGTTGTGAATGATAAGAAAAAGTATAACTTAAACTTGGTTTAGTCACAAAAGTGTAACCCAAGTACTAAATACCAAGTGTTGCGTTCGTTTTTCGGTAAAGACAACATCTTAGGAAATTAAGGATCATTTCGTAATATATGCTAGTTAATTTTAATAGTTTCACCTTGGTGTTGTAACTACCCCTTGCCTAGCACTCAGTAGAGAGAGGAGAATTAGCTATACAGTGAGCATGTTGTTTGCGAATATTTCGAAACGTGTGTTTATTCCATCATCAGTACTATCGGAAAATATACAAACAAAAAGTCCATGAAGAAATAAATTTCACGCTAATTCATGAATCAAAATATCTAACAACTTGCTATTTCTAACTTTATGCGATATCCTCTCAAAAATTTAATATATGTATAATGCTTCGTTTCCCCGCTTGTTTGTGACGTATGTCTCGCAGTGACGGTGTGGAACTAAAAAATGGCGAAACAACTTGCTAAAGATCTGTCAACTCAAGTTGCTGAATTTGAAATCATAAAAATTGGGCAGTGATTGCAGGACTAGGGGTGTATCATAAAAGTGAATATCATTTTGAGGTTTATTTTGTTTGAACGGTTAATTTCAGTTGGACACCATGCTTTGCATAAATAAATGTGCGCTGAGTAGTTATGTCAAATGTAAGAAACTTTTGTGAATTCGGCGCGATATGTACTACATTGTCGAAGCGCTTGTAACCTTTGTACTACTACTTAGTTATTACAAGTGATTTGTACTCCACATGCATGAATGATTATAAAAATCAGAAACTTATCCTCCTCAGTTAAAGGTGCTCGCAGACTGTGCGCTTGCAGTTAGGAAATGATCAGTGTGATCCAAACCAGGATGAAAGAAATCAAACGCAAAACAGCTGGCGGCAGATTGGGTGCGAGGCAAATAAGCGCGAGACTTCGTGTGGAATGACTGAAATTCTCTGTCCAGTGCCTGAAACCCACACCTTGTCCCCTCACTATTCGACACTATTTAGTGCTTCTGTTGACCATAGGCTAAGCCCCCATTCTTACTTCAAAACAAATAAGTTGAAAAGTTTTTAATTATGCAGAAATAGTGCTTGAAGACGAACAGTATTTCAAAATTTAGTTGGAAAATTTTATTTGAAACATTTCCGTTTCCATGTAGCACTAGTGGGCAACCTCTGGAATTCACACTTGCGTTGGGGTGATGTTAGAAACTTTATTTTTAATATGAAAAGGACAATAAAGGAAAAAATAAATGAAAACTTGAAGTTTGATTAGTGTGAGAGCTCGAGTGTTCTGAAACATCGAAATAAAAATATAGGCATAATTATTCATTGTTAATGGTGAGGCAATGTATGAGGTCCCGAGCTTGAGGTTAGGTAGGCCTTCCATTTGTTAAAATAAGCCTTTTTTTATTTTGTTATGGACCATCTTTGTTCGGTTCACTGCTGTCCTGTTTTTTAAACACCTAAGTACCCACTGCTTTCTTCTTCAACTTTTGTCTTGTTTCATGAACTTCTTTTTTAACTTCCCATTTCTATGTACTTTGTGCATAAATTGCGCGTTTCCTTCAACTCCATACTAAGTGGTGCCTTCTTCCTTCATCTCTTTGGAACCTCTTTGTTGCGGTTAAGGAGGCTTAAAATGACATTCAATGCAATTTAGGGCGAGACTTTGTTTTTCCAAGTATGCGAGTGATATTTTTAAGTGCTAAGGGAAAGATTGAGGAACTTGTATTTGTCCAAAACTAATTGGAAACTTTTTCTACGTAACTTACTGTACACTAAGGTATTTCGTTATGTTGCTTTGCATAGTTTACTACTTACGTCAAGAATCTTGTGTTAATGCAGGCGAGGTGGAGGCTTTGAGCGATCGTCGAGCTTGTCGAGTGGTGTGGGGCTCTCAGGAGGTGGGTCGGATGGCCGCAGTGGGTTGGGTGCTTGGGGAGTTCCGCCCAACATAACAAGCGACCACCCGTCGAGCCAAATGTCGGGGTCTGGCTACCACGCTTCGCAGAACCTCGACCACTCTTCTGCCACTCGAGGCTCCTTGCAGGGTTTGTTGCCTCATGCTGCTAGTGGTTCTAACTTGACCTGAAACGGTTTAGAGGTAGCTGTCATTGTCTGACATTGAAATGAATTTGCAATGGCACTCGAGATATCTCCAATGAGTCGTGATCAGAAGCAGTTTCAGCATAGCGCTGGCGTACTTGGCTATGCTGAGTAGAGGCTCCAACTAGAGTTCACTACATACTAATTACAATTAAAAACACTTGAGAGGTACGAATTTTAAAATTACAACTTTTGAATATCATGGAGAAATTGGATGTATTCCTCTTGGACGTTTAACGACTGCCAGTTGAAGACCATTGATGTTCATTTCGACATGCTGCTACCTCCTTATAAATTGTTGAGTAATTCAAACTGATTACTGCTGCCAAGTAAGTTACTTTGGTTATGTTACACTTTTTGTACCGAAATGAACTACGCTTGGTTGCTTTGGGCTTCCATCAATGTAACAAATTGAAGAACTGTAGAGAAAGTGTTTTCTATTGGTATTGATTGGTCTGTTTTAAATTCTTTTTGAGGTAATGATTTTTAAGTGGGGTTCTAAAATTACTCGAACTTAAGTTCTGAGATTTAACTTAAAATTAACTTTTTTTTCGTTGCGAAAGTTAAATTCGAGATTGTTCACTTTTGGTACGTGTTGCCTTGTATTTGAACTGCGGATAAAACTATTTCATAATAATAATTAGTCATCTCCGGAAGAAAACGTGAAATCTTCAGCTGAAGTTTGAGGGGATCAACCCAAGCCCCTGCCAGGCTCCTGTCAGTCCGATGAGCATTTTTTTGTTGTTGAAAAAGTACCCTTAGGTGGTGGACTATTCGGTCCTAATATTTTATGCCGCTACGGACACTAAATTCCCTCCCCCCCCCAGGGGGGTGTGAGGAGACCAAAAATCCTGAATTTTCGACCCCACATGAAAAGAAAACAAAACAGGAAATGGAAAATTTGAAACCGTAACTTTGTTTACAATGCTTCAAGGATTCTAAAACTGTCTCTGGTTTAGTTCTAGAATAACAACTCAAAGAGTTCAATTCTTTTGAAATATCAATAAAAATGAACTAAAAAACCAATATGTCATATTTTCCAAAAAACTAAGGCCTGAATCTAAAAAAATTAATAGAAGAAATTGTTTCTCTTTAAAAATTACACATAATAGTCAAATTTCATAAGAGACTACATATATAAAAGTTCATAATTTTTATACCAAAAATAAATTTCTTGTAAATTACAATTCACAGTGTGAATATGAAGTTATGCATGGAGATTATCGAAATAAAAGTGGAAACAGCATTCAATTACATAAATTGTCCATTATATTATAGTTCAGATTAAAATTCATTTATGCCTCGTTACTAACAACCCTTATTTTCAACATTCAAAAGAAGTCAGCGAGTTTTTATGCTAGAACAAAACCAAAGACAGTTTAGAATCCTTGAAGCATTGCAAATAAAGTTACGATAGAAAATTTTTCCTTTGAACCTTTTTTTTTTATGTACAAAAATTACTTCAAAAATTGTATATGTTATTAGTGATCAAATATCGCATATAAAAAAGTTTCAAATGGAAAATTTTCTGCCGTAACTTGGTTTGCAATGTTTCAAGGATTCTTAAACTGTTGTTGGTTTTGTTCTAGCATGAAAACTCAATGACTTCTATTCTTTTGAAATATCAATAAAAATGTACCAAAAAACACATTTTTTATTTTTCAAAAAAACAAGACCTAAATCGAAAAAGTTACATGAGTGAAATAAGTTTTTTTCAACATATACATAAATTGGCCACATTTCAAACGAATCGGATCAAAATTTAAAAATCGCTGGGTTCATCCCCTTAAGTAGGGCTTTCTTTTGTTGAAAAAGAATGTTAATAGTTTTATTACAGACGATCTTCATTTTCTGGTTCTATGCTGTCCTGTTTTTCAGTGCTTATTACTTTCTTCTTCAACTTTTATCTTGTTTCATGCACTTTCTCCCCTCCGGGATATACAACTATTTTATCTATGGGAATTTTCACTCTCAGGAGAAAATGTGTGAGGGTCCGAGCTAAGAGTTAGGTAGGCCTTCTTTTTGTTGAAATAAAAATGTTTTTTTTTGTTATGTTAAAGACCATCTTTTTTCGGTTCACTGCTGCTATCCTGTTCTTCAGCATCTACTTCTTTCTTCTTCAACGTTTATCTTGTTTCATGAACTTCTTTCTCAACTCACTGTTTCTATGCACTTTCTGTATAGATTCGGTGTTCCCTTGTCTCCATACTAAATGGTGCCTTCCTCCTTTCCCCTCTTCTCCGTGGAACGCCTTTTTCTTTAGCGGTTGGGGAGGCTTAAACTAATATCTATTCTAATCTGCGAACTTCGAGACTTAGATTAGAAATTCATGCTAGCTCGGCAAATAAATCAAGAAGAAATAGAGAAGTGCTAAGTATTGAAAATTTACTTCTGAGAATTGATTAAAATTTCCCGATCCTCGAAGTGACAATCGTTGCTTTCATCCTCGGTTGCTTTCCGTCCTATTTGTATAGCTGCTTTTAATGAATGTGAGGATGATGTTTCCGTGATCAGTTATGCTAATTTGGTCTGTTTATTAAGTTCTGAGAGTGCTGAGATCTCACTAGTGCTGCGTTGAACCCCATTTTCCACGGGCACGCTATACAGGTTCAAATCTGCGGTGTGGATGTTACAGTTGATTGTAACTGTTCAGGTGAAGATCGGGGTGGTGCGTCGAGCCCCCGCAAGGAGCAGAGCCGCGCCTCTACCGACAACTGGCGCAGCCGCGACCTGTCATCTGGTGCCGGAGACGCAGCGCCAGTGCTGCAGGACCACTGGCGCTCCTCGGGCTCTCTTGGTTCCTCCCTGGCCCCTCGCCAGCAGCAAGACAAGTGGGGTCAGTAAATAGAGCTGAACACTTCATTTTCCTAGTCGCTGCATGTGGGTGGTTTCCCTTGGTGCTGTTCCTTACTAAGATTACCTGCTGTGACCGCGCATTCGCACGTTAGGAGGTACGTGCTATTCAACTACCCGTTAAAAGTCGACCTCTCCACATATTGAGTTCCTAAGCGGCTCAAGTTGCTGTGGTGCGAGCTTGTGGCCTCAACAGTGAAGAGACGACTTGCTTGATCGAGAAAAAAAATTCTTCCATTCTAAAAGTATATGTGAGAATGAATTATTTACATTTAATAGAGAATAATTTTGTGCCTGTGCTTAATGCACTTTAAATTTCTGTTAAATTCTGTTTTCTTTTTACAGTAAAAAAAAAACTTATCCGTTCCGACGTCATCACCCCTCGGGGGATACAACTGTTGTATCTATGGGAATTAGCGCTCCCAGGGGGAAAATGTAAGGGCCCGAGCTCAGAGTTAGGTAGGCCTTCTTTTTGTTAAACAAAATGTTTTTGTTATGTTAAGGACCATCTTTTATTCAGTTCACTGCTGTCCTGTTTTTCAGCACTTACTACTTTCTTCTTCAACTTTGTTTTTGTTTCATGAGCTTCTTTCTCAACTTACTGTTTCAATGCCCTTTCTGTATAGATTCCGCGTTCCCTTAACTCCATACCAAATGGTGCCTTCTTCCTCTCTTTGGATCGCATTTGTTGCGGGTAGGGAGGCTTAAACTAACTAATAATCTGATCCAACGTTATCACAACAGACCTTTTTTTCGATTTGGCGGATATGACACTGAAGTGAAGTTATGGGGTAAACGGAAATAGGTAGGCACCTGTATTTTGAAATGCATTCAACTGACGGGCTTACAGTTCAAAACTAAACAAGCCTGTCACAATTGTAGGGTAAATTTTTATGAAACGGTTTGAAAGTACCTAGACCTCTTGGAAGGAATTGCAATTTAGTATTGATAGTAAGTAGCCCTTTTAACATAAGGGGAAGATGTGGTGAAGTCCAAAGTGTAAGGTTAGGTAGACCTTCCTTTTATTGAAATAGAATGAGTTTTTGTTTTGTAACAAACCATCTTTTTTCGGTTCAGTAAAGCCCTGTTCTCTCCGCACCTACTACTTTCTTCTTCAACTTTAATTTTATTTCATAAACTTCCTGACTTGCTGTTTTTATGCCCAGATAATCTTACGTGGGAATACACTTCGTACATATGTAGGTACCTCATTCCCTTTCGTTCCGTGCTAAATCGTGCCTTCCTCCTTCTTTTCTTGGGAACACCTTTGTCGTTGTTAGGGAGTCTTGAACAAAGTTGAAAACTATTCCGATGGAGGTATTAGCGGAGCGATGAGTGGAGTGGCCTGGAGCCGGCTGCATGGAGCAAGGTGACGAGTGTTGTGCCCGGCAGGCGCAGGGAGGCTGAGCAATAGCGGAGGCTGGCGGCCGCGCGACGCGGGCGAGGAGTCGGCCGGCGGGTACACGGGCGGCTACAGCACTTACGGCGCCTCTAGGGGGCGCGGCCAGCAGCGCTCCAGACAACCCTGGGACAACCGCCGCAACTGGGGCGACGAGGACAGACTTCCAGAGTGGTGAGATCACATAAAGTACTCACTATTCTTCTTTATTCCACATGTTTTTTAAAGCTTCTCATCTTAGATAAATTAGAAATTTCATTTGACTTTAGAAAATTCATGTCGATAGCCGCTACTCACCATCCATTTCGGTGGGGAAAAGTGATTGTTAAACGCTACTAACCGGTATTCTATCACTGTCGTGCTTGCATTACTACGACTTGCAAAAGACGGAAGTCTAATAGCTTCGATGAAACTTTTCTCAATTTTGGTTGTCGTCAATTATTTTAAGGCCGTGGCCAGACAAACAGCAGTGGAGCAGGGCAGAGCAGAGCTGGCGCGGTGTTTTATGTTAGTGGTATTCCTATTAGGGGGGCCAGACAAGAAGCGCAGAGCAGGGCAGTGCTGTCCGAAGAAGCTAGCGGCGTTTTATCTTGGATGATAAAACACAGCTCGAAAGCTAGCAGTCAGTTGCACCCTAGAGTTCGTACGGGATGGATGTCGAACTTCCGATCTCCTCGGTGCAAGCTATTCCTGCGATCTGGGATGCATCTCATCCATAATATTTCGATCGTGACTATGGTAATGAACAATAGTCATTTATAGCAGACGCTATGGAAGTTAGTGGTAAGTGGGCTTGTATAGTTATTTATGCGTATATAGGTATTTTCCACCTCATCAATTGGAAAACCATACCTATATGAAGCATTTTCTTTGTCAATACCTACACTTTAAAGTGCATCGATGCCGAATATTTTTAAATCGGGTCTTTCGTGTTTGGTGCACGGCACTAAAATTGACTTCAAATATACCTTTTTTATGTATAAACTAATAGATCTTCAGTTATAAAATTTAATTTTTCTTATCCTAAATAATACTGAGGAAACACAAGTTAGGTCATCAGTGAGAGTCAAATGTGGAGGGGAAGGATCTTGAACTTTTTCTGGACCAGCGCGAAGCGCCGGGCACGGCCGGTACAGAAATATTCAAGTTTGCGTTTTATCAGTATTACATTGGTGAAAATAACATTGAAAGCATACTACTAAAAAAACTATTAGCTTATTTAAAAAACGGTTGTGATGTTAAAATTCTATTGGGAAATGGCAATTAAATTGAAATTTAGTGCCATATGCCAAACACGTAAAATCCTTTTATACTTTGATATTGTTCATAACTTTTCGAAATTCGGTTTGTTATAGATCTACATATTCATACGCTTGAACAAATATGTTCCTTGTTCTGTAATGTACCTGCACGTCGAGCACTGCAAAATAATCCACATTCAAGTATTCATAAGGTTTCAAGTCATTCGTCAGTAAATTATTTGCATGATTATTCTATCAGCAATCATAACTAGCATATTATCACGCAATTAATTTCTTGTGGAATTTTCAGGAGCAATAATAAAACAATATTAAAGCCATTTAAATCTTCGTGTGAAGAAATATTGCAGGGAAATTAAAAGTACTATATGACAGTGTACTTGTGATGCTAACAACAAAATACATAACATAGCAATATATATAAAAATATAATTAGGTGAAATATTGCCACAGTTCTACAGCTATTTAATAAACAAAATTTGAGGTAACCACAGTCACAAAACACTGCTCTTCTTGGCGTCAAGATAGCAACTGCTGCGGACTCAGGACTAGCCACTGCTGTTCGTTTGGCCGCCTATCCTGCTAGCATAAGCTAGCAGCTACCAGAAGCTTGCAACTGCTCTGCCCTGCTCCGCCCTGCTCCACTGCTGTTTGTCTGGCCGTGGCCTTAGGCCACGCTTGCTTTAGTGCTAGCTTCAAATTTTCATCGCAATTTTGTGTTGAAGCATAAAATCTATTAAAATTTTTTGCTGATGTTAAAGTGTATGTTAAAGCAAAGGCGTAGTGTAGTGTTGTGGCTTGATGTGGAGGTGCAAGCATTGGTTGTTGCAGGGCGACAGACTTGTCCCACGAGCCAGCTCGCGGAGGCAGTTTTGACGCCAGCGGTGCTTTCCATTCTCCTGCCTGGAGCAGCGCTGACGACGATCACGGCATCAGCAATGGTTTCTCGGTCAACTCCTACTCGAATAGCAATCATTATTCTGTGAGTGGCGGTGGGGGAGGCTACTCGCATTCAAGTGGTAACTTTGCGAGTGGTGGAGGAAGTTTGATCGCGACGGCGGGAGGCCTAAGGGCTCGACACAAGAGCGGCAGTGTCGGGCCCGGAGAACTGCTCTCGCCCGAGTCCTCAGTTTCTTCTGACGTGTCCGGTCTTGATAGCGGAGTCGCTGGCTCTGCTGTCAAAGACTCTTCCTCTCGGGGCACTTCAAGAGAGAAGAGCGGCTCGTCAGTCCTTAATGGCTTCCATCGTTCCACCATATCTCGGACCTCGAGTGATGCTTTGCACGCCACCGATCCCCAAGTGAGTAGTTGTCCTACCGCTTTGAATTTCATTCTGGAATTTGTAATTGAAACACAAATGTCTTGCAAAGTAAATTTCAACCCATTCCATCATGGGTAACCATCATATTTTGCCTTACGGAAAACGAGTATGGAGTTGATCTTATGCATCTGAATTGGAATACTTTGAGTTGTCAATATCACTAGGACCTATAGTTACGATTACTTCGCATATGTTCAGGTGTAAATCATATCCATGTTGAGCCGGACTGTTTATTTTCTGATATGCACCGCTACCCAGAGGAATAAATGGTTATTTATAAATTTAAATGAAGGGATGGATGAACGAGCTGAAAAAAGTTATTCTACAATCAGTTTACTTCGAGTAGGAAGAGGTAGTTATTTTTTTATTCACTTACGTGAAGTGGAAGAACGCCACTACTATGTTTGTTGTAAATAAAAGAAACTGGAAGGGAAATTTAAATTCTTCCATTGTTTGATCCTTCCACAAGAGAAAGAAGGGTCGTATCATTCTTAACCTTAATTTTTTTTCAAAATTTCATGTGATGGGTTGGTCAGAATGCGCAATTGCTGCACTCGATTTTCCGCATGCCGAGGTACCATGTCTCGTGCAACTGCAATATGTTGCTCTGTCCTGTGGAAGCGATTATCCCTAGCCCATTCGATCATTGGGACTATTGTTTCAACTCACATCGTTAGTTGGCGTTAGTAATCAGCAGTTTGGTTGAGTGTTGGATAAAAGATTGTGTATGCTTATGAAGGCATTTGCCATGTTTATTTTGTTTCACAGCCTCTTCCTAGTGTAATAGAACGTACAAGGAAAGGAGACAAGCATCCATTGCGAATATTAAGCTTTGGCGTGTAATAGCGAACTGCAATGTAGAAAATCGCTACGGATAGAAGGAGCATTTGTTGAGACAAAGGGTGATGGGCAAGTGTGCTGTTGAGAATTACTGTGAGGAGAATCCTTGTTGTTGGTTGAATAAACATCGCTTGTGTTGCAGTATAGCATCGAAACTCTCTTCAAAAAGTACTGTTTAGAGGCATAATAAGCCTTTTCTAAATGTTGCACTCCCCTACTTGGATTCGCGGAATAACATTGCCATTGAGGGCCCGCAATAGGTACGAACGCGTGGGCCGTGATGTAAAAGATGTACAGGAACTCAGACGCCTAGGATTTAGTGAAAACATTGAGGTTATCTTAGGCCTTCTTTTTACTTGTTCACAGTTTGGTTTTCTCTAAATTCTTCAGCTTTTACTCTCCAAACCTGTTCGGATACGGAGGAAGCGTTAAGATGTTTACTATATGTCATTGGAAACTTTATTTTATCATCTGCTGTAAACAATACAGTGCAATGCTTTTCATTGAGACTGAGGTCAGGTAAGCTCGCGTACATCGCAGTTCCTCATTTTTGCCTGTTTTTAGCTCTCCAAGGCCAGATCCCGAGAGTTAACTTCTATAACTTTCATATCTCCTACTTCTTTTCATTTTGCTTCCTATTTTTAAACTCGTAGGGCTTCTCTCAATCCTTTCAGATACTCAGCTCGGTCTTTGGCTCATTTTATGCATGAAGAAATAAAGTAAAAAATTCTCACCGTCTTGTGGTTTTGCTTCCATATCATTTCCACTGCAAAAAGATTCGACGAGCTACGAGAGGTACTAACTACACTTAAGTGAAATCGCTGTTGGAAATTATCCCGTATTTGTTCAAGTTATGAACGAAAAAGATTTTCGATGCGTTGTTTAGAGAGCTGGCTAATTGTCTGAAGTGGTGGTAAACACAACACATTTGAAATTGGTAATCCAAATATTTGTATTGAGGCGTGTTACGCACGCTGAACTCCAAACAAGAAAAGGACGCTGTGGTAGAATAAATCGCACTCGTTCATTGTCACGTGAAGTTTTGTGTTCGGTCAACCAGAACGACGATGGTTTTTTGTTGGGGTCCTAAAAATTTTCTTCAGTTTTTAGTAGGTTTATTTTTCTCCTAGTGACTAAGGATGAATGATTGTGGCTTGCTGTCGGCTACTCTCCCGTAAGGAGGAAAGTCTGGGATATGAATGTATTTTTCTTGGCTACGTGGATTTCGAAATGAGTGCTAATATACTTCTTAACCCCTTCCCCAACATTTTTTTGTGAAAAATGTTTCTTTTTCAGACTAAATTTTTTATTTTGGTTCTATATAGTATTTTTGATGCTGGTTATGAAAACAGTTTGTAATCGTTTCCTCCCATTTTTGTGGTTAACTTTTCATTTTGAAAATACCTTTGTCGGCAAAAACGAGTCACCCCCCTCCTCCTCCTCCGCACTTGTCGAGAAATGGTGGTTGTCTGATGTACTTGACAGAGTTATCAAAAGTATTCAAGCTTCTGAGGGAAGGTTCATATTCACCATCCTCCGTTGAACTAGACATTTGTGGTGTAACACTTGAAAATGCTACAATAAAATGAATGCAAATGTGGATGCAAACAATACCCAACCCACGATAATGGCTGTTGGAGCAAGTCAAGTAACAATGTCCTTGAAATCCCACAGCTCTACCCTATCGCCTCTGCCAGGTGTACGATCTGACGAGAATACTTGTTTCCAACGTAGAATGGCTTACAAAAGCTTAAAATCGACGAATATGTACGTATGTAGCTGGTTTTTGCAGGTAAAGTTTTAGACGAGTATACTCGTCGACGACTGAAAAAAGAACATTTTGTGAAGACGAGTATACACGTTTCTGCCGGGGTAGGGGTTGATGATTCCCTTTTTATTGAGAGATCGAAATGTTCTTTGGCTAGTGTTGACTATGGTATTTCCTTTTGAAGTAGGTGTGTTCATTCTAATCGAAAGTTTTATCACATTTTATTTATGTTTACAGAAACGTTTGTCTGAAGCGCTGGAAGTGCACGGTGACGAGGGTCCAGGACGCCCATTAATGAATGGGTACGGGGGCGACAGTCGCAGCGATAGCCGCAGCAGCAGTCACGAGGGCTCGAACTCTCCTCTTAGCTCTGAGAAGGTACCCAGTCAAGGCCACCTCGAGAGCTCACGCTCTGTGCCCTCCATGTTGGACTCGCCCAGATCTCGTACCAGTTGTTCTGAAGAGAAGTCCAGCGGTGTTGGCGGTAATGCGAGCAGTACTGTGCAGCAAGTGTCGGAAGAGGGCAGTGCTGACCAGCAGCAGCAGCTGCGGCAGCCTTTAGGGCATTTAGAACATTCTAAAAGTGAGCCTGCCGTACCGAGCGGCTTACGCGCTTCTAGTAATTCAGTTCGGGAAAGTGAGAGTGCTGGTCCTGGACACAGCCTATCGTCGCAGTTGCTGCAGCCTTCACCTTCGTTGCCGTCCAGTAAAGAAGAGAAATTGAGGGATCCAGAGCTTGAGCACATGGAGCTCAATGCAGATGACCTCGTTGCAAAATTAGTGGATGAGGAACCAAAGGCTTGTGACCCCGTACCGAACGCCCCTCGGAGACCCATCAACATCACGCCCCCTGCCGGTTTTCTGCCTATTCCCGAGCGACCTCCTGCTGATCCGCATCAGTGGTACTACACAGATCCGCAGGTAAGGAGCTCTTCTGAACACCCTAGTCTGCTGTTCATCATTTCATGATTGTTAAGAGCTCGATTGTTTCTGATGTTATTTAGCTTCTTCATATGCAGGTTTGTACAAAATTTTGGAAATATTTACCATGAGAATAACGTAATTTGAAAACTTTCATAAGTTTGTGCCTTTTATTAATGATTTATTACTGATAGTATTTCATGGCTTTGTTGTTTTCCGGATATTATTTGGATGAATTTTTAAAATTTCTTTGAACGATCGGGGTAAAATGAAACCAACTAATTTGCTCACTCGGATGTCAGGTGCTGGAGTGTTAGACAGCTGAACTGGCTGGCTTCTCATAATGTTCAAGAGGCAGTCTCAGAAATGACAGTATACAAAAAAAGATTTCAAAGAAATATCCATCCTAGTTTTTAAGTAAATTTGCTTGAAATTTCATGGAGTTCATTTTGTTTGTCCCTTGCATTAGTAGGATGAATTACTTCACTTTACGGAAAAAATTTCTGTATAAAACATTCAATTTTACTCCTGAATACATCACAACACTGCTGCTCGAGCTTTTCTTATTATTCACTTCATCACCTTTTCACTAGTGATATTCATTCATACCTTGTGTTCTAGCCATATTCATACTTGACATTATTCATCGTTATAAATCGTTCGTTACACAGGCGAACATAGTCGCCCATGCGATACTTCCTAAGCATCTAATTCGTAACGCGCTTCGTCGTAGTGTGGACTTACAGTCCCTGAAATTTTACAGCGTTCAATGTTGTCAAAATAATTACTCTTAAAATCTCACATTCGGTCAAAATAATTCGTTCAATGCTCAGTAGGCCTAAAATTCTCATTCTACTCACTTGTTCACTTTTGTCGTGTCTTCACCTGCAGATGTGCTCATCTCGTAGTGTTGAAGAATCGTTTAACTCCCATGCCAGCGTTCTCATGCGTTGTATGCTTCATCACTTGGCTGTGACTCCCGTGTTCATTAATTTCGTTCTGTTGTTCACTCACCCAAGACCCAAGTCGTGTTTATTTACTCCTAGCATCTTATTTCAATCTGCCAACGACTGCCTTATCATGGTTTCAATAAGATTAATGTGCTCAAATCTATTCATGGGTGTAACAGTTTTCCAAGAATTCACCTTTACTTGAATTGATTCTATAAATTCATCAATTAATCGTGTCGATGTTGCACAACCCAGTCACCACTCACTCTTACAGCAGAACTCTGAATGCCGCCTTCTATTTACGAAGTTGTTTTTTGCTAGAAATGCTGTAGTCCTGCTGTTATAAATTTTCATTTCCTAATTGTAGAATGCGAGTGTATAACGTCTAGTCAGTGTGGTTACACTAGTAACTGACTGGGCAATGCCTTCAATAAAAACAAGTCATGTCTGCTTGCTTGACCGCAGAAGCCGTTTTTCTTGTGCTGGGAGTTGACGAAGCAGTAACGCAAGTCGTTTTGTAACGGAGAGTAGCCCTCACACTTGTCTAAAATAAGGCCTCGAAAGAGGTAAAAGTAAAAATCTGTTGTCAAATTAATTTTCATCACTGAAGGCTCCGCGCAATACATAGGTTAAAAATAGGCATTCTATGTTATACTCACCTTTGATGTCCATCAAGAAAATACGAGTTAATCAGTCTAATAAACCAATGATGTTGAGTTTAAATTTTCTGTTGAACTTCAGCATTAATTGTATAAGTATTTCACTTGCTGTGGGTAATAATTATTTTCTTATCTTGTGCAGCAAGAAGTTCAAGGGCCTTTCTCAGGCTTAATAATGACATCTTGGTACGAAGGCGGTTACTTTGGTGACGATTTACTGCTTCGACGCGACTGTGACGACAAGTTTGCTAAATTGGGAGACCTAAAGCGAGTTTTCGGAAGAGTCCCGTTTGCTCCTGGACCTCCTGTACCTCCTCTCAAGGTAAGCTGCTTCGCAAGTGAATCTCGTATCATTTATACTCTTGGTAGATATTTTTGCCCAGGGGATGACGACTGCGTTAAGATTTAAAGATTTGGACCATAATTATGTTCAATATCCCATGTTCAGTTAACCTCGTTTGTGTGCGAAATTGACTAAGTGAAAGGCATGGATATCACTTATGTTCACTCTGCAAATGGTACTTCGCAGATGTCCAAGCTACGAGACTCCCAAACTCCTCACGACGCAGAGAAAGAAATTATTCGAAAACAAGCTGCAGAAAAAGAAGCTTTTGAGCAAGCTTTGCAGGCGTACAACTTACAAAAACGAATATACGATCGTCAACTAGAGCAAAGGTACGTGTTCCTCGCCAGGTAAGTTCCACTGACCAACACTATAGTGGTATTCCTGCAGACGATCGTTGGGTACAGACTCAAGATAAGAGAGCAGTGTTTGTTTTTGGTATGCAAACAAATTACGGGGGGTAGGTATTATGATTGCCGTTGGTTTTTTTTGCTTCATGACGTGATATTGATTTTATAGTTTCCATGATTGGGGAATTTGCGCTGATGGTTGTTTCGAAAGTAGTAAGTGCTTTTATAAGAATTAGCGGGGTTATTTATAGGGACGTGGACGTTGATGGATTCGTTTGCGAGGCGAGGGAGCTGCTAGTTATTACTCTCTAGCACTGCGTCACTTTCATGAGCCCGTTTCTTCCTGGACGATGGAAAGTTTTTCTCGAGAGATTCTTTTATAGATTCTGACTTATTCAAGAGTTTGCGACTAATTCAGGGTTGAAATCGTGGTGTAACTTATCACTGATAGTGGGATTCATGTTTTTGATAATGGTCGGCATCGGAATCTTTTGCGCCAGGTTAACTTCATTGTGCAAATCCTGTCCGAAAGTATCTTTCTGGCTAGCTGATATTCGAGTCGCGTAAGCAATAATAGTTTTATGCTGGTTGAAGATAATTTTACACACTGCAGCGTTTCTATTATTTGTGGCACCTTTGTGTATCGACACAACTTAGTTATTGAAGTCATCTAACGTTTTTAATTGATAAGAGTTGAGAACATACGAGTCCGAGGCTTTACCTGTCAAAAGTTTTTTTTAATATATTTAGATTGCAATTTTTTGTCATGTGTGAGAATATAAACTCTGGCTTGGAAATGCTTCATGAATGAGGTAACGCATTCTTCTCCATTGAAGTTGAGAAGTTCGAGCGCATGGTTTAAATTGATTTTCACTATTAAATAAAGTGCTTTGTTAGCATCTGTGTGAAAATACTCGAGTGGTACGTACGTATAATAATAACTTGCATTGACTGTTTTCAGACAAGCTCACGTGCTCAGCGCGCTGAGCTCTCTTGAAGGCTGGGATTCGTTGCCTCCCGAGACCCAGCGGAATCTTTTCATGCAAAACATTTTGCGGCTGGGCAATTTACCTGAACCAGTTGCTCCCACTGCTCCTTCCTTCCTGCTCAATTCGTCTCCTGCCTCGGCCGCTGCTGCTCTGTCTCTCCTCACTCTGCCCCAGCAAGTTCACCATCAACTTCCCCAGGCCTCCACTGTTGCTTCCACTGATGCTTCCAGCCTGCAGCAGCAACATGGAGCGAGCAGCGGCGTCAGCAACATCGCTACCTCACTTCACCTGAATACTACCTTAGCATCAGCGTCTATAGCTGCGGCCGCTGCTTCGTCATCAGCTGCTGGTGTTGGAGTAGTACAGCAGCTGCAAAACCTACCGCAACATTCCATGCTTGCTGCTGCGTCCAGCAACAGCAGCAGTAACAGCAACACCCCTCACCTCCAGCATCTTTCCAGTTCAGCTATACCAGAGCAACAGCAGCCGCCATTGAGCTTGACTCGAGATCCCATTAGAGAACTTGTCGACCAAATGGTAAGCTGCCCATCCTGGTTTATTCGGAATTCCAAACTGACATGTCACCGTTATATTCCCTTCTCAGCACTTCACGGTTGTTTTTAGCTGTGTTTTGAAGTGAATGGCCTATGTCTGCCTACACTCCAGGATGTGCGTTTCCCTTGCTATTGATGCTAATGTTGTACTTGTATGACTGGGCTTTACTCTCATAAGTTAACCTGTTGAGTGCGCGGCAGAAATATATTCATCAAAAGGATTTTTACTGCAGAATATGTTCATTTTCTGCGAATTCTTAACGCTTTACACAAATATGAAATATCTGAGTGTGATATATCTTCAAGTAACCGACCATTTTTCACAAACGGCCAGTTGTACTTTTAGGTCTTTAATTCGTCAAGTGATCCCTAACGACTCGAGATCAAATTTTCTCATACGAGTGACCCAAAATGTTGAAAGTTCATCTTGCCTTAACAAAACCTTTACAACAGTAATAAGTTATTTTTTAAATATCCTGGTGGCATGTGTTAGTGATTTTCATAGTGATTAGTGCTAGAAAATGACCATGTGTGTTTTTTAATTTCTAGAGCTCAGTAACTACCGGACAGCAGCAGAAGAGCGCTTCTCCTCTGACGACGCTAGGTGTTACTGACTCACCCCCTGTGATGCCCCCGAACACTGCAGCCATGCCAACTCTGGCGCAACCCACTCCTCTGCACCAGCTGCTGCTCAAACTGCAGTCAGATGCAAACAGCAACGCAGTGCCCACTTTACCGTTACTGCCTCAACAGCTGTTAAGCTCCTCGTCTCTAGCCAGCGGTCTTCAAATACCTCGCTCTTCCTCAAGCTCGGCTGCAGCTGATGCTGGTCTTAACTCGCAGTTGTCAACTGCCGCTGACAACAGCCGAGCTACCGCAGCTCTTCTGGGTACCCCTCAGCAGCCCCCGCCTCAGGAAGACGTCATCCAGAGCTTCATGCAGCAGCTCACTAAAATGCACCTGCAGCAGGAACAGGTATCTTCAACTAACTCGCGTCAACTGTTTTTCTCGTGGTGCATACCTTTATTTTAAAGGCGCATAATATTATACATCGAACTCTCTTTGTGAAATATTAGGGAAGGTTTATGTACTCGCACTCAAAATGGCATCAGACTCAAAATGCCATTAAGGATGTCATCATCCTTTTTTTCAAATCTTGATCTAATTCTTACGTAGCCAAATGTTCATTAGCGTGGTGGTTAGGATGGTTATTCGTGTACGAAGCTTTATTTGCGTAGAATGTTCGCAACCAAGATGTGGTCGTTACAGACGTCCACTCAGGCTGCTACAGCGGCAATGTCACCAGCAGCTGACGCAGTGGCTAGTGCAGCAGCGGCAGCACTGATGGTGGCGACTGAAGCGGAGCAGGAACAGACAGAGCCCGCGCCTGTCGAGGAAGACAAGCGGCGGCCTAACCACGCTAAGAAGTTACTCGATGAAAAGAAGAAGGCAGACTCGAGGTAAGATTGGATAGTGCGTAAATTTTCTTGCGTACTCCGCTTGCTCTGCCTCTCGTTCGTTACAAGATTACTTATCTTTATTCCATTTCGTTTCCAGTCCCCCTCAGGGGATACAACTATTGTATCTATGGGAATTAGCGCTCCCAGGGGGACAATGTGAGGGCCCGAGCTAAAGGTTAGGTAGGCTTTCTTTTCGTTAAAATAACATAGGTTTTTGTTTTGTTACGGACCAACTTTTTTTCGGTTCACTGCTGTCCTGTTTTTTCAACACCTACTACTTTCTTCTTCAACTTTGATCTTGTTTCATGAACTTCTTTCTCATCTTACTGTTTCTATGCCCTTTCTGCATAGATTTCACGTTCCCTTAACTCCATACTAAATGGTGCCTTCTTCCTTCCTCTCTTTGGATCTCATTTGTTGAGGATAGGGAGGCTTTAACTAACTAATAATCTAATAATCTTTCGTTTCCAGTTTAATAAACCGTAGGAGATTCAATGGCTCTTTCTTGAACACTCGTCTTGATTGTGTTTCTGTATTCAAAAAATGTTTTGTTAATTATTACGTTATTAATTCCCGCCAACTCTTACGGGCACATAGTGAAATCAATAATCATTTCAGAAGTGAAACTTTCACAAACCACTTAAAATTGAACTTTTTTCTAGTTTTTCAACGTAATAATTTTTAATAGTCAACACTTCATTGAGGGATTTTTCGTATCTTATCATTCTTTATTAATGGTTTACTGATGGTGTTGGAACAGGTTTGATTTTTGGGCTCAAGTTGTAAGAGGAATATCGAGTTTTTACCATGCACTCTTGCTGTGTACAAGCCGTTCGAAACTTGTCTGGAGTTGACTTCAGCTTTTCTTTCGCAGGGCTAAAAAGGATGAGGAGAATGCTACGAATAAAAAGCAAGAGGACCGACGCAAGTTGCTAGAGGAACAGAAGAAGAAGGAACAGGAAGAAGAACAGAAGAAAAAGGTATTTTTTATTATGTGTCATTAATCATTTTCATCAGGTGCGCAGCTCGAATACGTAAGTACTTTACTTTCTTCTTTGCTTGGTAACAGTAACTTTTTGGCCATGAATAAGTTACGTTCTATCACGTTTTACTTTGTTAAAGATTGTTCTTTTCGTACAAATGGGCAAAGCTGGGCGTTATCGCGATAAATTATCGCGATACTTTATCGCGATAACGATTTCGGGTTATCGGTAATCCGATAATTTTTTTTCCCGAGTTATCGATTTATCGGTATCGCCGATACTTTTGGTTCCAAACTATCGATAATCGATAATTTCAGTTTTTCCCGCTGGGATTCGACATGACGGGGCGGAACGAGTTCGGGACAATTACTATACGTGTAGGATGTACGTGGTGTAATAAGGTTGGCCTCTTTTGTGGCCTTTTTGATCAAAAGTGTGGCCTCATGTGGACTGGGATATCTGGCAACCAATTTCGTTATCGCTAGTAACGGAATTTTGGATTTATCGGTTATCGACTATCGGCGATAAATTTTCCGCCAATTATAGATTATCGGTTATCGCCGATAAGGTTTTCGTTATCGATATATCGGTTATCGGGAGAACGTTTTTTCGTTATCGTGCCCACCACTGCAAATGGGTTCGCCGCAAAAATGACTTCTGCAATTATAAGTATCTAACTATATGATCTGTTGTAAAACGGCCTTAGGATCTGATGAGCGTAGTAAATTGTAATACTGGGCTCGTGTAGCTCCATGTTTTTGACGGATCGCTTGAGCAAATGGTATAAATGCCCTGACCTGATTCAAGATAGTTCACTCGTGTGGCCGTGCGTCCGGTATTCATCCTCAATCATGTGAAATTCACCTTGGTACATTCTGGATTTTCTTTTGATAAAGTGATGCTTTTGCAGTGTATCATCTACAGAATATTTGTTGGTCAATGCATAGCATAAAATTCTCAAAACTGTGCTGTTGAAAAATGAGAAATATTTCTCGTGATGGTAGGAATATTCCAAGTCATGCACCTTGGGAAAAGTTGACAACATATGTGTAAGTGCAAGTTTCATTTATCTTTAAGAATTTCAAAGATTTGGTGATATTTTTCCTAGTCAATTAGCCTAACTTTCAAAGTTTTTTTAGTTAAAATATTTTTGAAATTATAAGTGAAAGCATAGTTCTACAAGTAATTTATTCCACCTGCGAAACTGTGGTCAGGTAGTCTTAATGTCCTAGAATAGATCTTAAAGCATAATTGTACGAAATCTTTCGTGCCGCTTTTGAAGAAGATTGTCTCTCGGCATTAAGTACGTTATCTAGAATTTTTCATGTTCTAACCAGTTCAGGGCTGTGTCACATCATTAAATTGCATTAAACACCTCTAAAGGTGAGAACTTACATTCGCTCAAAGGGCCGTGCCTTTGTAGTGCGTGAACTAGACTGTTAGTCAAGAGTCGAAGCTTGGTTTAAACCAAGAGGAAATGTATCAGAACATTGCTACGAGGAGCCGAATTAAAGCTCAGCTTCATCGTAGTGAAGTCAGAATGGTAGCCATCTTGTCAACCTTTCAAGTGCCAAAAAAACGAATAATTTTAGCGAAAACTTGTTCGGCTTCCAATTTTGATACTACTATGGCAAAAATTGCGTTGGAACAAACTACCAATTGCATCAGCAAATTTACTGTTCAGGGATATTTACTTTTTGAAAGACATTTTGAGACACTTTCAAATGAACCAGAAGCATGAGTCAGACGGTAGGTGGACCCGTTAACAGATGACGCTGTTCAAAGAAGGCTTCTAAACTGGAAAAGCTAGCGAAATGTTTTGAAAATAATTTACCATCAATGAGACATTTATTTAAGCTAAACGACGTTCAAGTTCAGTCCAGTAAAATCCGAGAGCATAAACCTAATTATTTAGGTCCCGGTAAACCTCATCAGTTCATAGTAATGGGATTGCGAGTTGTAAGAATAGATTAGACTACTTCGGAAGAAATAATCGGTTATCTTTTGTGTTTCGATATTGAAGTCTGTGCCTACCATAAGAGAGAAAGATGTATAGCTTGATCAAAAAAGAGTCACCCGTGTCATCTAGAAGCATCTGATGGTACGTGAACATTTCTTTCTTTCATTTCATTTTACTCGAAAGCCCTTCGAAGCTCATGTATTATATGCCTCATGTCTTTCATGTTCGAAGACCTGGAGGTTAATCTCGCCATGAATGTTTTTGAACTGCTTTAGAGAGCTAGTAAGTTTTATCAGAGTTTCAATGAGAAAGGGGAAAAGAACTTTTTTACTAGTGAGTTTTATCTTCTTGAAATAGGCTTGTTCGTGATTGGGTTTCTGTTTTGTCATGGCTCAAAATGTAGTTGTAAGTACTGATAGCTGAGGACAGAAAGTCGCCTGCATTATTTACTGCTTCGTACGGTTAAAATTTTTGCCTTATCCAACATCTTCTCAGAGTGGTGCGCTCTCCTACTCCCTTTATTTTAGCTGATGTGCAATTAAACGTGATGATATGTTAGACTCTGATTTACTAATTTCTCTTTGCCATTGAAGCGTTCTTATAGCGTTCATTTACTGGCAGGCACTTGAAGCAAAACGGAAAGAAGAAGAGAAGAAAAAGAAATTGAAGCAACAAGAAGACGCTAATAGACGCCAAGAAGAGAAAAGGCGACAAGAGGAGGAAAACAAAAGAAAGGCCGAAGAGAGGCGGTGAGTAGGTTCAATGCATGAAAATATTAAGTTTTTTGACACGATTTGATGAGTAAAGTGAGTTGAATTCCAGATATAAGAACTGCCTATTATCTCAAGCAGTTGTGAGGTTTTAAATAATTCCTCTTTTTGGTTTGAATTTTCTTCTGGTAATCCAGTAGTAGTGTCCCTCAAGGGATACAGCTATTGTATCAATGTGAATTAGCACTCCCAGGGGGAAAATGTGCGAGGGCACGAGCTGAGAGTTAGGCAGGCCTCCTTTTTGTTGAAATAAAATAATTTCGTTAAAGACTATCTTATTTCGGTTCATTGCTGTCCTGTTTTTCAGCACCTACTACTCTCTTCTTCAACTTTTATCTTGTTAATAAACTTCTATCGCCACTTACCGTTTCTATGCCTCTTCTGCATAGATTCCGCATTCCCTTATCTCCATACTAAATGGTGCCTTCCTCCTTCTTCTCTTCGAAACGTTCTTTTTTTTTTAGCTGTTAGGTTTAATCTAACATCTAATCTTTATAGGTCCTACTCTTACTCACTGATTGCAACATCAGCATGCACTAAACAATTGAGTCTCTGCTCACAAACCCCTAATCCCAAACCACTTATTTTGTGTACAAACTAGTTATGTGCCAATGTAAAAATTGTTATGATTGGAATTTTTTGTGGCTACTGATGCTTAATGTTCAAAATTTTTCATCAACCACCAAATTCGAAAATAGATCATTTTACCTATTTTTTCATAGTTTAACTGAAAAGTAAGAAGTTAGAAGCATGAAATCCAATAGAGTTGATAATATTCTCAAGATAACACAATTATTCAATTTATACATGCTGAAGTCGCTTCTCACCTCAGGCACAAATTGTTTCGTAGCATTTGATATGGTCAGGCGTGGACTGGCCATTGTTTAGTTTTCTAATATTGCTAACATTGGTCAGAATGAAGCAGTGGAGCATATTTGTAACCAAAATGTTGTTCGATGGTGGTCATTTGTTGCTTTTCTACGTCTCATTCTTCAAAGCTGTCATGAAGGAATTCGTGTCATTTGAGGAGGTATTGTTTCGGCCTGTTCGCTTGTTCCTTTTCTGCAGGAGACAGTTTTCTGTTATTCGCATTGAGATTTCTGTGCACGATAAATTCTATTTCACAAGTACATGATCACGTTTGAAAGATTTATCCACTAGAAGCATGAACTGCGTTCCAAATGAGACACCAGTGTTAACTTGCCCAACAGCCAACAATAATGAATGGCATTGTGGGTTAAATCAACTTCTGTGGCAACCTGTTAGATAAGAAACAAATTTTGAAATACATCGTGGAAACCATTTTTTGTAGTGGTGTTTCTAACATGAAAAATTAGTTGGGTATATAAAACAGATATGCTAATTTCAAATGTTAAAAATACTGGTTAATTGTCTAGTCAAGGTTTTTCCTTCATTAGTAGCCTTTTTTACTTATTGCCATTCCTATTCTTAATGTTATCTTTCTCGTTATTCATGGTGAAGAATAGTTTAGGAGCCCCTTTTTTTATTATTATTGATTTTGTATTCTAATTGTCCAAGTAATTTGAGTGCATATAAGATTCAGACTTAGGTTTGAAAGTTGCGTAAATGAAGACATCGCAATCATAGTGAGGAATAGAGTACCAGAATTTGATCAACGCACATATAAGGTTAATTTGAGATTGCGTTTTTAAGACATTCGACAAAAGAATTTTTTTCATTTCTCGTCAAGTAACTAACCATGGAAGCCAGTTAGAACGTAAATTTGTTGTCAGAGGTCGTGGTATGCAAGTATTTTACACGTCGTAATTCAGGAAAATTGACGGTGCTGATAAAATTAAATAATTTTTGACTTGCGAGTTAATCACTTCTGAGGACGCAGTGTTCTAAATGTGAGGTCTTTGTTGTGGATCGTGAATACTCATTTGATGTTCTTTTCGTCCTTGGCATTCCAGGGTGAATTAACGAATTGCAGTTTGGTGTGTAGTGGCCAAATGTGTTTTGTGAATGATCATTAGTGCGCCCTGCAGGAGGGAGTGCTTGAATTGATGCAAAATCCCCAAGGATTCGAAGGTTTTTAGGCATGTGTGATGTGATCTGTGGAAGTCAAATTTTCCTTCAGTGTAATACCTAAAACTTGACAGCTGTCAGTCTCTCAAGTTTTCTACGCTAATTATATTGCCAAAAAAGTGTTTCTTCTTCTAAGAAATGGGCAGATATAATTTGTTCATAAATTATACATTATATTTTAAACTCGATTTATTTAGCGATATTTGCTCTGTGAACGGAGGAAAACCTGATGTCAATGTATTGCCATCCGCAAATGGCGGTTTTAAAATTTCACATACTTCAGAATTTCTGAAAGATTCACTTACATTTGTGGTGCAGTAGATCATAACAGAATTATTATACAATGCTGTAAAGCCACAGTATGTGTCTGAAGAAGAATACTTGAGTTAGCGCATGGTTTCAGACGGGAGCAGCAGCTGCGCAAGCAGCAGCAGCAACAGCAAGAAGAGATGCGGCGCATGGCACTGGAGGAAGAGCGGAAGCGCATGAACCACGTAGACCAGGACGAGCTGGCCGAGACCGAGGTGGCGCGCCTGCAGCAGCAGCAGGCTGCGTGGGGGAACGTGGCCGCTGCCGCCGCAGCTCCTGCTGCCAACGGCGCCCAGAGAACGCCTTCACTTGTCCAGATTCAAAAGGTTCAGCTTGAAAAGGAAAAATTGGTAAGCTTCATATAGTAGCTCTACTAACAAAACAGTGATTTACGATTTATTACGCTATTTATCGAGGATAAGATTTTTTCCGTAGTTCCAAGAGGGATGCCGTCATTTGAGAAAAGTGTTTTTTCTATTTAGCGTGCAAGAAAAAAGTATTCGCAGTCACCAACTCCCTAATACATACTTGTGAATTTGAGGCCCAAGGACTTATCATGCAATTTTTAATGATTTTATTAACGCTTTTATGCAGTATTATCACCACAACACTCTTGCATTCATGGTTTATTAAAGATGTTGACGGTTTTCGGTGAGATAAAAGGATTCAGTTCCCATACAGGTTGACAAAGTTCATTTGTGTGTCAGATCTGTACGCAGTGTCTGTTGACTGGTTCACGGTGGTGCATCTGAATCTCATGCATGGTTGTACAATCCTCTTGATAGATTTAACGATTGCTTAGCTTACATAAAAACATCTACTGAGCTTTAGAGCTGACTAATGAAAGCAATCTTCACCTTGCGTGTACTACTTTTGCTACTTTCCATTGTTTGATTGCCCCTATACTACGGGAACTGGCACCTTCAGATTAGTTACGGTTAGCTGACTTCAACTATAGATAACTCTGTGGGATTTCTAGCGTTCGTGCTCGCTTAGCTTCTTTCCGTTTCCCTTACCTTCTTCGCTATCTCTTGTCTTCTCTTCCTCTCCCCAACTTGAGGATTCTAAGCGCATGGCATCCTGCATGGGAGTGCACCTTGCGCCTAGATTCCACGATTTCTTTAGCGAATACTATTTGGTCCCTTTTCTTTCCTACATTTCTATTATCTTTGCAATGGGCGCTGAGCCTTTAAATACAATACTACGTCCTATTGTCCTGCTTCTATTCGTTATGTACTTGCAGAAACTTATAGAGTCTCTACTGATAGCTCATCACGGCATCAGCCTGGAATCTTTGGAATCAAGAAACATCTTTGTGTTCGCTTATCAATTTTGAATGAAATATGTAAAGATGCTACTCCTCACTTAATTTAAATTAGTTTCGTCATTTTTTATTTGTTTCTGTAACCAATAGTATATCGTCGTAGATTGCTTTATAAAATGACTCGAGAGAAATTTTGTTCCATGACATCCGTTTTCTCTTGTATGTTCTTACATCTGTGCATGCAGGAATACAAACACGTTGAATAGAGTGTGTTGGTCTACGTGCAGCCTCGTTAAATAGCCGTTTTTTGGGCTACTTTCCAAAACGTTAATTGGCCATTTTTTTGGGCTACTTTCCAAAACGTTAAATGGCCATTTTTTGGGCTACTTTCCAAAGCGTTAAATGGCCATTTTTTTGGTCTACTTCCAAAACGTTAATTGGCTATTTTTTTGGGCTACTTTCCAAAACGTTGAATGGCCATTTTTTTGGGCTACTTTCCAAAACGTTAATTGGATATTTTTTTTAGCTACTTTCCAAAACATTAAAGGGCCACTTTTTGGGCTACGTGCTGACACGTGTAATAGCAGCGTACAGATCGTTGAATAGCTGCGCATTGGGCTACGTACACATTAAATACCTGCATTTTATCTCACCCACATTTTTTTGTGATGGTGGAGTGAAATAGGATTCGGTGCAGACCTTGTCAAACGCGCAGTGTTCCGCTTCTTTAATTTTATTTATTTAATACTGACAACTGAGTGCATTTTCGGTTATAATTTGATTGCAATTTTCTGGTAACATGAGTACAGAATTGGCTTTTCATCATTATTGCCGCGTGGAGCTCATCGCTCTTACATTTGTTCGTTTTGAGGGCGTCTGTTTCATCTTCATCTTGAGCTATCATAGGAGTTTCGGATATTGATCAATGTTTCAAATTTAAAAAACTTCATCATTCTTAAAATAAAAAGAAGAACCAACCTTATAGATTACATTTATTAAAGCAAATGTTTCGGAATAAAATTATTCCATCATCATAAATAAAAAGTATTTTCAGTCATGAATAAGAAGTTTAAGGTCTGAATAAAATTACCAAGCAAAAACGCAAAAAAATCGATAAACAAATCCTTTTTTAACGACTAAAGCACCGTACGTAAGCGTAATCATTTTTACCTCTGAAGCTGATGTGCTATTTGTTGGCCAGCAGGAGCGCGAGCGATGGCTAAAGGAAGAAGAAGCCCGCAGGCAAGAGCAGCAGCGCGAGGCCGCCGAGAAGAAGAAGGCCTCATCCATGACGCTGAAGTGGGCCAACAAGCAAGAGAGCGGATCAAGTGTCAAGAGCTTGCTTCAGATACAGGCTGAGGAAGAGAAAGAAATCAAGAAGGTAAACCCAGTTTCTGCTAGGGGTTTTTCTAGCATTTTCCGTGTCTTGAGCCATTCTATGTTTTATTCTATTTGTGGTCACTTCTTAATGATTGAACTATATCTTTAGTGGTGTAATGGGCCTTCTCCCTTGTTTAGTCAAAATACCAATTGACCGATTCTAGTAAAATAGGAATCGAAAAACAGAAATGTAGCTTATCGGCTTATTTTCAAGGATCATTGGGGCATTTCAACTTTAAACACAAGCTTATTATAGTCGAAGTTGATCGATGATCATGCGAACATAGGCATACAGAAGATATCTTCATCTAGCATTTAGACAAAGCTTTTTTCTTTGATTCAACATGATATTGTACTAGAATTCAACCGTACTAAGATTTCACTTTCTTTTGAACGGTACGTTAGGAATATATATTACTTGAATCTTTCATAAACACACAAGAAGGTATAAACTTCAAAGAAACGTTCTGAGAACAAAACTATGTAAATTTTTTCTTGGATTCTTCAGGAATGACGGTTGTCCTTGAAGAGTTATGCACTTACTGATAGAACGTCAGTTTTTTATGGGTTAGGAAAAATTGTATTAAGTAAAATTTTCAGGGTTTGTTATTCAAAGCCAATGACTGATTTTCATTTTTTCCGCAATGAGATGAGGTGATCTTGGGTTGACATGGTTGGACTTACGGATGTGTGTGTGTTATCTCGATCATCATGGGCTAGCGTGCAGCTATGAGGTGACTTTCCTTCATAATAAAGTGAATTAAATTGCTAATCGAATTGTGCTCGAAAGAGATGTTTTGCATGGTTTCTTTTGGCCGAACTATAGCTTTGGTGACCTGAGTTGAGTTACAAGAGTTTCAAAACAATGCTCGTGTGCTAGTGGTGATTTCGTAATGTTGCGAGCAGCGCCAAACTCGGGAGCTGCAAGAGAACAAGGGCAACAACAACAATACCGGCACCAACAGCGGCAGCGGTCGGCTGTGGGGCGCCAACAACCAGCCTCTTTCGTGGGCATCCCGCGCCTCCTGCAACAGCGCACCGCCTCTCTCTCTTCCCAACGGCACGCCGGGCGGCAAGGTATTAGGGCTTCATGAACTTACAGATGGAAGTACTGTGATTGTTGACTTGTGCCCGGGGGAGGCAAGGTTGGGAGTGAACTTTCCCTTGGAGAAATTCCGTCCTGTCGTCCTCATCGCCTTCTGCATTTCATTACGTGAGGGAGTAGTTCAGCTTCACAACGCAAAGAGGAATTGCTCGAAAGGGAAGAAATCCTTATGAAGGAACGATCTTCATTCTTCGTGTTCTCATTTACAAGGATTTCCACGAATTGTGCTCAAGTAGTTAAGTCGAATTTGAGCACGATGATTGAATCCTAAATTTTTATCGTAGAACCTAATTTTTGTATTAGTCGATTCTTGCTAACCCCCTTTCACTGCGGAAGTTTGACCTTGATTAATAATAGAGAAAAATTTTAAGTCTGAAACTTATTTAACGTGATAAAGTTTTGGCTTCTACAGTTGCTTTTCATTTTGAGTTAAATAATTTGATACCGTCGAAAGAGCCATCATCTAGTTGACCTATACTCTATAATTTACTTTTGATAACGAATAGGTACTGTTTTTCTTTTGAAAAAAAGCTCTGTTAATAGTGCATGTCAATTATTTACTCGAATGCGTTAAAGAACACAAAGCTAACCATCGGTGGTGATTGTGTCTCGTGCAGAGCTGGAGCGAAAACAGCGGCGGCGGCTCGGCCTGGAGTGGTGCTGCGGCCTCTCTTGGTCAGTTCAGTGCATGATGCTCTCTTGCAACACTTCATTCATATTTCACCGTCAGTTTTACCTTTGATTTCTTGTGTCAAGTTGAATAGTTTCGTAGTTTCTCAAGTATCAAAACTCAAATTGAAAAACTTGAAGCCTGTCGATGTCTTCACTTGTAACAGCATTCGGCGGAAATCAGGGGTATTAAGAGCGGCATTTGAAGGTATTTCTGAATTATCTTCTTTGGATTCGTTTCTGAACAGTTGACTCTGAAAAAAATTCATCCAACCTCTCATCATTGCCTACGAAAACCATGCTAGATATCTGAAATTTCAATAATTTCGCTCATGCATGATTCCAAGGGCTTTTATTTATCTCTTGTTTCGAGGTGTGTTTGTGGCCTCCATGTGTGTGAGAAATTACTCCGTTACGAGCTCTTGTCTCATCTTGATGTTGAGATTTATATTTTAACAAATGTAGGCACTTGATAAATCAATTATTATAAAAACATGGTAGCTATGCCATATAGAGGTGTGTGTGAAGAGGTGTAACCCTGCTTCAATTTTTTTGTAGTTGACACGGTGTTGAGACAAAGGCGGTTGATGGAAATCAACCACCATTGTCAACGATCAACAATGGACTGGATCTTGGAAATTTTTTAATGATATTGTTGAGGAATTGAACACTATTTGATGGCTATCACTATTGAAACGTTACTTGCGCATGGGATTTTTATTTACATTTTTTTTACATTGCAGGAAGTGGCTTTTGGGATACAGCAGGCAGCGATAAGAGCGGCGGGAGGACTGCTGCTGCGGTGGCCGCTGCTCGCGCTCCAGCCAAGCCTGGCGTTGTCAAAGGTTCCCAAGTTCAGCTACAGTCAGCCGCTGTCAAGCAAAATAAAAACACTATCAAACAAAATCTGAACAACAAACTGAACACTCAGTCCAATGCAAACAATGCTGCTAAGGTCAATTCGAAGAAGAAGGGAAAAGAAGAAGAAACTGTCAAGAAAATATTCTCGGAAAATGTTGGTGGACCTGACAACGAGTTCACAGACTGGTGCAGCTCTACTCTCGTGAAGCTCAAAGTTACTGCCAGTATTGACGGTAAGTTGAGTTTGCTTCGCGTCAGTGAGTGTATGGCCACGACTCGTTCTGTTTTTTTTTATTTTTCCGACATTCTGTTGCTCTTGTCATGCTAGACCTGAAGTGCGCAAGACGAATGTTGTGGAGTTCAAAGTTCTTCTCTGGTAATTTCGGCTAAGAATCTAGGTAGAACTGTTGTACGACGGGAAAACATAAAGGATGTTTTATTCCATTCATTTGAGACATATCTTGTACATCGGGTTTTCAAATGCCTTATAACTAATGCTAAAACGCAATGACTGTTATCCCCGGTCAAGCCGTCATTTATTTCCGACACTCGAGTCGAGTGGGGAATTATGACGGAGTTCTTTTATTCGACTGGAAGAATCAGTGGGCGGCAACGCCGAAATTCGAACTGGCAACCCTTCCCGTGAAAAGCACGCACTCATAACCACGAGTTTGATAACTTCCTCTCAGCGGGAATAGAAATGATGATTAGATTTTCATATTACTGTACTTGTTTTAAGGCTATGGTTGGCTTACTTGGGAGCATACAATGAAGTTTGACATGATACTTATAAGAGAATCATTACCACTAGTCTTCGATGAGATGAAGTGAAGTATGTTAGGACCAACAGGGAAGAGCTGTAGTTTTAACACGTTCCCCGCGTATTGGGCCATATTTGTATCATTCGATAAATTGCTCTTGCACGTACCGGCATAAATTAATGACATTTCATCTGTTTCACGATTTTTTTTTTTAAATAGGTGAATTATTTTAATTATTCACGAGGAGAAATGTTATCGTGCAATTGCATTATTTGATTTGTTTCGATGGATAAAAATGTGTTCGAGGAGTTGAGTCGATTTCCGAATTCTGCTACTTGCACCCTAACCAAACGAACCGTCGACAATCGCGGAAACGCGGTGTATGTGTCAGGAGTGTCCGTTGGACGACATTTGCACGGGACGGAAAATGCCGGTAGTCTCGTGATGCACCATTAGTGCAATTGAATGACGACGTCAGTTTGTTTTGGACTTAGGTATTAGATTCTAGCATACCGACAGTTTTCGAAAACAAGGCTCCAGGACGGACATCAAAGAAATTGTGACTATGAATGTATTATCATTTACTTTCACGTTTCATTTCATTGGTCTGCAATCGGAAAAAATTTCCATGTTGGTACGGATTAACTGGTTAAGTCAAGATTTTAATATGATGAACTGCTCTATACCTATACAGCAGAGTGTAAGATGCGAGCGAAAAAAGAGTTTTTGTTTCAAATTGTTGAATCGGAATAGTTGATAGTTGAACTAGAGTTTCAGCGCAGGATTTTCATCTTTGTGAAGTTGTAAAATAGGGAATTATTTTATTGCCTTGTAAGTTCATATATTGAAATTGTATAGGTAAGTGATTACTTTGTACCTTGTTCTTTTCCAGTACCAACTTTCATCAGCTTCCTGCGTGACGTGGAGAGCCCGTACGAAGTGCATGACTACATTCGCTCGTACCTGGGCGACAATGCTGAGGTGCGCGAGTTTGCGCGCGGGTACCTGGAGCGGCGTAGCGAGGTGCTCAACGCCACGCGCCAGAAGAACTTGGCGCACGACAACATCCTGGGGCCCGCTCCTGCAATCAACCCGGCCTCGGACGCCTTCCAGGAAGCCAAGGTAGCAAATTCTTCTCTTCAACCCTTTCTTGGTGCCGTCTCCATAAGGTTGGCCGTGTCCATGCCATTGTAAGCAGGAATAACAACTTTTAGCTNTATACACACACGGCTATGGCGAGCACACGTTGACTCGCCTGAGCTATTGTAACAGTAAATGTTCCATTAGTATATGTACTATCCACAGCTTTGGAAAAGTGAAAAAACATGGCGTCCTGCTTCAAAATTAGTTGAAACAAGTTTTTCCTGCTGTGAATAAAATTAGCTTTACTCTTAGCAAATAAAAACGTTTTAGAGCTAAATTTTTTCAGTACTATTCAGATAATGGAAATTATTTCTTTGCAACTGCTTCAAGCTCTCAACCTAAATATGGGTGCAGTTTTTTGTAACCCATTAGATCCGTAACGTTTTATAAAACGTTACCATACGTTTTATCGGTTTAAAGAATTCCATAAAATGTTTTGGGTAAACGGGAAAAATTATGAGCTGATTATTTATTTTCTTTTTACTTTTTATTTCAGTTCATTCTAGTGAAGAAAACATAAGCTAAATGAGCAGCATTGTTGTTGTTGACAGGGAACTTTCTAGTACTAGGCCAAGGAAGACCTGAGAAATGCGTCACGTCTATCCATCTCATTCCACTTAGTGCTCTTGAGGAGAAAAATAAAAAAAATTCTCATCTAATTCAAAACATGCTCCTTTTAGCGGACAATAAGTTTAGGTCAGTAAGGTTTATCTATCGTATGCTATGAGGACTGGCGGTTCCTTGAGGGTACTGTCAGGCTACCTTATGGGCTTCCGAAACTTTTATCTTCTGTGCCAACTTACTTTTTCTAGTTTCAATCCATCCTTCGGTACCTCTTCTTGTCTCCTCTCCCTTCTCAACTTGCTGTTCCTTTGCGCAGGGTATCCTGTGTGGGAACACATTTTATACATAGATTCTCCGTTTTCTGCAATTCATACCAAATGGCTCCTTATCTTCACCTCTTAAGATAACATGATTTTAATTCAACATGTAGGGTTTGGCTAAATGTATTTAGCATAGCTCTGGAGGTACCGTGCTCCAGTCTCATGACTTTATGTCCCTCAGAAAACTTAGCCTGACCAGCAAAGTAACATTTGATAGAAAACAATGGCTTGAATAAACCCATAATCTGATCCCTCGTAAGCGACATCCGCTGCCGATGTGTTGTGATGTTCACGTGTAAAGCTGGTCTACTGTTTTTGGTCATTTGCCATTCCATATTCTCTCAAAGTTTAAGTTCAAATGCAATGGACTTTGTTGAGTGTGAGACTTTTTATAAATCTTCAACTTCGAAATATCCATTCGTTTATTGTTGCTCTCGACATTTATACTAAAATGATCAAATTGTACGTCGGGTGCGATATTCCATAATTTCTTGCTGAAGACAATGCGGTTTCGTGCAAAAGAAATGTCTGTGGATACAATAGCCTAGAATTCTGTAAGTTATCGTGCGTTCATTACTGTTAATGACCGAATATTTCATCCCGGACAGAAAGGCAAGCAGAAGGGCAAGAAGAAAGTGCAGAAAGTAGACAGCGGACTGCTTGGCTTCACCATTGGAGGCAAAGGTGGTGACGGCAACACTGCTCAATAGTGAACTTCTCGTCCTCTTCTGCTTCCCTCACTTCTGAAACTACTTGGTTTCCTCTTTGATAAGTCGTCAGATTTCTCTTCACCTTTGATCATCTCCAATTGAAACTAAATTGCTTTGTAATTGCGAGGAGATTTCATGGGACACGTTTTTTTAAGATTTTCGGTGTAACGTTTTCAGTTTTGTATAACTGCCATTTTTATAGTATCTTTCTCGGCCATTTTTTGTTACCTTAGCATTCTATTTTTTGAACCCTTATGGAAAATTAAATAAGTTAATCTACAAGTTTGTGCCCGCCTGGAAAATTTAGGCACAGATTTCGACTCCTTTTGGCTACATGTTTCTAACAAGTTATTTGATATCGCGAGGGCGCACATGATGAGAAGCGGTGGGGAAGGAGCCGTCACGTGAGGCCCCGGTTGGACATGTGATCACCTCTCAATGAGTGGTGTAAGCCGCTCGTCGTTCAGGCGGTCAGCTTTGAGAGGCTAGCTTGGTCAATGCCGAGAAACCAAATCTAACTCAGACCGTTCTTTTAGGAAATTTATTTTGCTCAAAAGAGTGTTTTCTTTTGAATTTCCTTGATAATCCGTAAGCTGCAGGGTCCATAATGCTTGATTAATGGTGATATATCAGATGGAAACTAGTGTTGACTTTTCAGAAATATTTATTTATCTACTGAAATAAATAAAAGCTGCATTGATAGCTTGCATCTGGTTTTATTTGCGGTAAGGTTGACTATATGCGTAAGAGATAGTCACAAAGCTAGTGATGTTCCGATGTCCTGCACACGAGCCGTCCTTATCAAACGTCGGCAAGTTGAAATGCCATCTTGCACATGCTTCAGAAAGGAATATTACTTGCGCTCCAATGCAATTTTATGGAACACCAGTGAAAATATTTCTTTCTCTAACTTTGGATTGGATGTATATTAAATAGAAGTAATTTTGATTTCGAACTTTCAATTAATAACTTCATAAGCGTAACACGTATTTTGACTGAAACCGAATTTATGTTCGGTGAAGTCTATTCTTGTTCATTTTTTTGTGAGAGTTTTTTTGGGTGGATTTAAACTTCCTTTGGTTCGCTGTCATTCGTCCAATATTTCGAAGAAAGTGTGTTGGCTCTCATTCATGACGGTGATTCACCGGTAGTATTTTTTTTGGAAGCTTACAGACGACGTCGCTCGCGAGGGTTGAGCTTTGCTAACTAAGCTCTATCTCCTTGCGATGAATAAATAATGTTGGTTTCTTTCTTAGCCGTGCGCTCATATCGGAGGAGCTTTGTAGCGATTGGGAGCGAGATACGCAAGCATTCAATACGTCGCACCATCGTTCGAAGTGAGGTAACCTTGTTTATCTTCACTGATTTTACAGTGAGGTGTAAAGGCTTATTGATCGAAGAGAATTAAGAGTGTCTGGAGAATTTTGAAGGTTCGATACAAGGACCAGTTCTTTTGACAGCGAGTTAGTTTGTCGTATGCGGCGATCGCACAAACATGAAAACATTCGGAGCAACTCGGTTCATCGTGTGCTTACGCTGTTGCAGAGAACTTTGATAATAGAGAGATATGAAGGTACTCGGTGTGGAGTATATGGTTCATGATGAGGGTTCTTTCACTTTCCTGATCTTTCCGCTGTACTCTCAAAAACGAACTTATTGCGTTTCTTTTTTATTTGTAAATAGGGTTAATCCTTTTGCATACATGTTTTCTTGTGCGCTAACATATTTTCTAAAATTTTCATACATTTTCGTATCGTCGACAAAATAGTGCTGCATCCATAAACACGGAGAGAGAGAGAGAGGTTAGTTCGCAATGCCTTTTTTGATGTTCATAATAGTGACTACCTTCTAAAGGCTAAAAAACCTCAAGCTGTACTCGATAATGAATTTTTTTGCAAAAAATTGAAGAATTCGTGATGTAACTCAGCTTGTCTTACCTAGAGTCCGTGCTGTGCCTACATTTAAGGATGCTAAACAAGCTCGGCTTTAAAAAGGCGAATTTGGTTAGTTTAGCTTGCACGTAGTTCAACAAATGATCAGAAATTATGGTCTTTTATTTTAAGGTCAAGTAATTTTGCTTTCATGCATGGCTGAATTGCTGAAACAAAATTTTAGAGAACTGCTGGTAGATATTTAGCATCCCGTTCGATGTACCTCACTGCAGCTAACTAGCCACCCTACCTTTATTGTCGTGAATTATTTGTCCACTTGATCGTATGAATGCCTCACAATGAGCTTGGAAGCCTACAATTATCAGTTGTTCCATACCATATTCGGTGTGTAACTGCATTAGAATCCCATCAAGTGTGATGTTAATTTTGAGGTTTTACATATAAAATGTGTGGAAACGCAGGTAATTACTGAAGGCGTTTCCTTCGTGGTATCAAATCTCACGATAAAGAAGCCCACTCTAGCTTTCTTGGCTTCATTGAGTTTTTCCCATAAGGTTTGTCAGTTCGACCCGAAAAGTGTTGGGAATATGCACATGTGCGCAACAGTGAAGTCTGTTCTAGTGAGCCGTGTGTTGCACTAGAAACGGAAAGCAGTCGATCGAGTGGAGATACTCGAGTTGTGAGACAGTGCGTCGCGTATTGCTTCAATCGGGAAACGCAGGTTGACAGCGGAGCTACACATGACAGTCTGAGGTCTCGTGGCACAGTTCAACAAGCCTTCGGACAGTACGGAGCCGCCAGCGTATCCAAAACCTCTATTTCGGCGAAAATGACAACGCTACCTCTTGAACGCCAACACTACCTCATTCACCCATGTTGCTTCACAGGAACCACCTGAGACTTGATCTGGACAGTATCCGTCACAGTCGAGAAAATGGGTGTGCAACGATCAATATACAGATCTGATACTAGTTTTAAAACTAGTGGACTTCGGTTCACAAGACCCATCGCTCCTCGTTTAGAAAATGGTAAGTCAGGCTGTGATATTGTTAATTTGTTGATTTAGTTCGGTTCAAAATAGTCTTCAGAATGCTCCAAGGTGTTAAGGCTTACGAAACACCATCACACTCGAACTAATTCACTGTTTTATTGTCTCGCGAATGATGTTCGGACAGACAACATGAGCGCCGAACGATTATGACAGACCTAGTCGTCCTTTCGTCACTGAACTACTTCTGCCACATTTACATCTCCAATCATCTTATCTGCAAAGATTAAGCAGTTTCTTCAAGCTACGTTTAACTTCTACACTTACTCAGAGCAAATAAGTTTCGTAGGATCTTGTTAGTTAATTCTGGTTTGAATGTAAAAGAAGTGCTTTACCTACTCAGTACTACGGTAAAAATATCGGGGAATCGGAGTGAACTAATTTAGTAACTACCGTCGTGAAGAGCACTTCGTAGAGTTCTGATAGAATTGCTGAATATGACCAATCCATATGCATCAGATACACTAAATGGCGAATTGGATTTATGTTCGAGTTCAAACTCGAATCCGCTTTCTCAAAAACATGCAGACGCTGCTGCATGTGCATGCGTTGAATAACCTTCATAGTATGTATGAGAATTAACTCATGTTTTCTTTCTACGGTAGTCCAAGAAAGTGTATGCGAAGATATTTTGAAAATTAAAACCCGACGTTAACCTTTGTTCAGTGATTTTACTTGCAGTAAATATTATTATACAGTACCCCTGCACTTTTCGGTCGCCGCTAAAGGCACTGCACACCATTATACTCTTCGAAGCTCCAACTGCGTGCCGCGAGTCGTATTTGAGGTGTGTTGAGTTGAAGTGAGGCGAGCTGTAATGCACATCATTTCCGATTGTGCTATTGTGAAATGAATCAAAAGTGCTTCTAAAGAAAACCCTCCATCTTCCGTAGACGTGAAAATCTCGTCCACACTGAGTTGGATGATGGAGATAAACATTATTGGAGAGGAGGATGTCATGGACTATGTTCGACATAGTATGCTTAACCTTACCACGCCTTCATTAACTCGCAAGTTCATTGATGTTATCAATATTCAAGAGGCAGCACTCCTCGGCTCTGGGCAGGTCGAGAGCAGATGCTTCATCATATTAGAACGGACACTTGTCATAAACTTAGATGAGCGAAATGGTCCAGCGCTCTGATATCATGAACGTTCTATTGAGCTCGAGTTCCAGCATGTGTCGGGTGCTCGGCTAGAGTGAGGGTAGGTAGCTGGAACTCCCACCTGAGAGTCCTAGCTACCCCCTATTAAAGTTTAACTCTTGATAATACCCTTCCACACTCGTAGTTCTGACCAAAAACTCTGTTATGCTCTGAACTTCCTCATCTCGATAGAATCGTTTCAAAGATTTTCAAGAATTACTTTCGAGGAGTTTACTTCTGCTATTTCTACAACTACAAGGTCATCCGTGCATAGCTACAAACAAATCAAATGATTCACGTAGAAATACCTAAGTAACTACTGTATAGTCACTGACCGAAGTTGTTTACCAAGATACTTACTTTAGTAATTTTTTCGTTAAGTTCCCACAAACAAACTCGTTCCTTGTGATGGGAATGTGAATGAAACTCCTGTAAGGGATTCGTGAATAACACTAGATGGTCGAGAGCTTAAGAGAGGTAGAGATTAGGTGTTTATTGATAGGGTTTGAGCGACGAAATTTGCCACCATAATGTACAAACCTGAGGTTTATTTATTATTTGCGCTTTAAGCTGTTGACTGAGCATAAAAACTCTTGAAAGATTTTCAAGTAAGTAATCGCAGTGAAGTCGAACTGCCGGATCAGTGGTAACGGACACCTATTGCGGGGAGCAGACGGAACGATATCCATGTCTTACATAAGTAAAGTTTTTTGTTGGCTATCGAGATAAAAACTTAGAGCAGTAAGAAGAGGAATGAATTATGATCGAAAGGGTTGTGCCATTATGCATGCATATTTTTGCTGCATTTACACCCCTACAGGGGGATACAACTATTGTATCTATGGGAACTAGCGCTCCCAGGGGGCAAATGTGAGGACCCGAGCTAACGGTTAACTCAACGAAACGCAGCGAAACTCTACGAAACGCTGCTTACGACCTACTTTAAATGTCCCAGTAACTTTGTTTTTGCAATTGAATTACCTGTAATGATAAACTGTTAAATTGATCGGTTTAACTTTGGCCTGAAGGCCAAAGCAACAGTTAAATGAGTAATTATTATTATTACACGGTAATTTTGGTCGCATTTGCAGTGAATATATGCATTTGTAGGAAATGCATATGCTTTTAGACAAATGCATACGCATTTAGGAAAATGCATATGCATTTTCATAGAGAAAATTACTTACGATTGAAAAATTGTTCGCTTGCATATTATATATTTTACACATCCTAAAACCTCACGGGAGTAGCGACAAAATAAAATGTAAAAATAGATGTAAGTTGATTAAAATTATGTGGAAGTTTATTCAAGAAGTTTAATAGAGTAACGTTTGAAAAAATGAACATAAATTTCAACATACAAAGGAATGTAGAACAGGTTTTGTAACTAATTTAACAGAAAAGTTCTTTTAATTTGATTCGTTACAATTGATAGTCAAGTTTATTTCAAATTTTCAAAGGTGAATTTCCTGTTATCTGCCATGATAGACTCGTACTGTGAAAAATCCCTCCTTACCTCTCATGACACGAGAGGGGCATATTCAAGAGAATTCGTCATTTTGCGAGAACTGTGGCACGATGTCATTGGTGCTAGCTGTTGAATTTCTGCATAAAATAGAGCACATTTTCCACGATTTTATAGCGTCTATCATTAGACAGAATAAATGACAATTTTTGATAAGATCTTTGGTCATATGTGTTCTTCAAAGCTTCTTTGATTGTGTTCATTTTTAAAATGACGTAAGAAATAGAGAGCCCTCTAGAATCGAGATCTGTTGTAGGTGACAGTACTGTAAATGTGGAACTGATGAAACAAACACATGTTTTCAATTCAACATTCTCAAGAAGATTTCGACATTCTTTTATGATGCTGCTTTCATCACACTCAAAAGACATAATAACTGAGGCTATTTCTTCGTAATATCTGGTACCGTAATTTGCAGCGTTCAGCCAGTTACCCCACCTGGTCAGTACTGGTGATGGTGGAAGTGGGATCTCTGGGCACATTTCTTTGAAACGTTGAACTCTATGTGGGGGGCTTTCACGGAGATTCTTTTTCCTGACGATATAAGTGTATTGACTTCTGGGTTCTTACCAATTCTGCTACTCGGTGCAACCCATGTGCCAAACATGTGACGTATATCATCATAGGGTATAGACTGCTTACTCCGTCCGTAGCTTTTACAATATAAAGTGCAGCGTCAGTAATAACAAGAAAAACATTTTCGTTCTTCATTTGCTCAGCCCATATACACTACAAAGAGTCATTAAAGAAAGCCACCATAGTACTGTGATTAACCTTTGGAAGAACTGCAATATTGCTCAAATAACATTTCCCTTGTTCACCTTCCACCCATAATATTCCGAAAACGAAGCAAGCACTATACATAGCGTTGTTCAATATCTATGGTTTCATCAATTAACACCCACAACTTTTGTCCATTTGCTTTCTCTCTTAGGTTTTTTCATTATGTTCTCATACATGCCACAAACATTATATTGCCGAAGCGTTGACTGGTCTGGTAGAGTTCGCCGGAACATTTCTTGACTAAATTTTTGAAAGGTTCTTTATTGACATTATTGAGAGGTATGTCACAAGCCATATGTGCAAAGCATAAATCCTCATTGAATTGCTGTTTTCTGATTCCCATTTTAGTGGTTACCATTTCACTCACCAGTGACTCACGAGTACTTTCCTGACTGGAGCATTCCTGACTGCAGACTTCATTACTAGTCCCTTTTATACTTCAGACTTCCTTACTCGGCTCTTGCTGCCTTGAGCATTCCTGACTGGGGCGTCCCTCGCTAACGTCTGCCTGACTGGAGCCTGTCAGACTCTGCTGAGTCTCTTTTGATTGTGGAGGAATCAGGCTTTTGTTTTTGGCATGTTGAGCTGTTCGTAAATGTTGAGCAGCAAGAGATTTCCGTGAGCATGATACCTTAGGAAAGAAATTACATACAGGCTTAAAATACTGGACGTATGACGCCAATGAAGACGTAACCTAAGATACATTTTAGGAGTTTAGTTTATCGATCGCCTCAGTATAACTTGTATTTTGCAATACAAGAAAACTTCACTAAAGCTTTCATCCATTATTTTCAATAGTTTGACAAGATAGCACACATTGGCAGCAAATTCCTACCATACCGAATAATGTTTAAGATCTGAAAAACAATTTATGGTCTTCTGCAATATGTTTTTCTACGCATGCCGTAACTTCTTTGTATATAGCATTTAAATAAAAAACATATCAAAGTCAAAACATTAATATGCATATTATCAAGTGCATATGCATTTGACTATTTGCATATGTGCATTATATGTATTTGCAAATTTTTAAATGCCTATGCTAATAACGCTTCTGCATATTGATCTCAAATGCATGTGCATTATATGCGATGTCACAACCCTAATAATCGACTAGCTTACAGGCACATTTGTAAAATATCAGCTAAATTTCGTCCTTTTCAAACTAACATCAAAACTGACATCCTTCTTGCCGAAGCGGAGTTTCTCTTCAAAAGTTTCGCACTACCTCTTCAACATTTCATGCGGTACAGTGTAAACTCGTGTTGAATGTAAATTTTTAACCCTGCACTAATATGTGACCTGCTGCCAGTACTCTTTACTTCATATATCATCTAAAAAATATCTTATACGGAGATCAAACTATCACGTAGGCAAGAAACATTACGCTACGAGAAACGAAACATGTCGTGGAGGCTTGCGTCGGACATATTCCATTGAAATCTCGCTGTGCACAACAGGGCTGTCTTGTTAAAACTATAGTTCATCCACCTTCAATTCCTTTAGTGTGCTCAAGATGTTGGAAGATTTTTAGTAAGTTGACGCTATGAGCCGAAGTCACAGCTACTGGCTAGGGTAATTATTCTGTGAGTGAAGTAAGACCTAGAACCTGTCCGCTTAATTTACCTAGCCGCAATCGCAAAAAAAAAATGCCGACATTCGAAGCACTGGACGAGTGCTGGCTGACCCACAACTTCGACTGAGCGGCAAAGAAAACAACGGTGGCTGTCCGCGGTGACGTAAAACAAAAAGCATTTGAAACATGAAGATAAGGCCTGTAGGGGGAAAGATGGGTATGCTATAATTTCCCCCCTCAGGGGGATACAACTATTGTATCTATGGGAACTAGCGCTCCCAGGGGGCAAATGTGAGGACCCGAGCTAACGGTTAACGCAACGCAACGAAACTCAACGAAACGAAATTCAACGAAACTCAACGAAATGAAACTCAACAAAATTCAACGAAACGCAACTCAACGAAACGCAACTCAACGAAACGCAACGAAATTCAACGAAACGCAACGAAATTCAACGAAACGCAACGACACGCAACGAAACTTGACGAAACGCAACAAAACCCAACGAAACGTAAATTATTATTATTATTACAATGCAATGATCCCATAAAAATGTATTATGTTTTGTAACTTTGGCACATTGCCAAAGCGACAGCTAAATAGTCTTGGACCGAAGCTGTCGTTAAATGATATTAATAATAATAATATAATTTCAATGATTGTTGGAATCGGTTGTTGAAAATGAAAAAAAAACAAGAATGCTGACCACAGCGCTAGTGAGATGTAAAGGGTTGAGAGTCAAATTGCAGGAACGAGGCAGCGGTATTTTTAGATTAACACGAACCTCCAACAGAACCGACAGGACAGGCACCGTAAATTGGAAAACCCGTTAGAAAAGGAAAAAGACAATGCGTCACTTTAGTGATGAACGAATGTTTCTCTTCTAGTATTTTCCAGATATGTTCCCCACAAGAGAGAGGATGACAGTTAATTCTTTAGTCGTGAGAAATACTCTTGTGGCAACGCGTAAAACCTACGAGTGTGTGCAGGGAAATAGTGATAATGAAATTTCTGAGTGAACTTCAAACGCAGAAAATTGATCTTAATAGTAGCGTCCCTTTTGAATTTCCCAGGAATGCAAAATGAGCAAATGTATGAGCTTGATTTAAATTATTTTTGCTAATATTTAGCAAAACTCGTAGCCCAGGGGTAGTTGGTAGTCGGCAACTTTAAAGTAAAAATCCCTTTATCAAGATACGTTCCAGCTTCCTTGGCTCACAACGTAGTATCTACATCAACTCATTTTTGGGAAAATGATTTTAACTCGTTATAAATTGCGAAAGATTGTATTTCACATAAGCCTTTTTACTATACGAATTTAAGTGAAATAATTAATATACAACACAGATTATGTCTCAGAGAAAACATAATTTAGAACATTTATCAAACCCAATTTTGCACCAACGAAGCCAACGTAAGGTCACAGGGCAACACACAGATGACTGCTCAAGACGGTCAATGAATATTCTTCGGGCTCATTCCATCCGGTGGCTCAAACATGTGAACTCATCCGGGTGATTTTGGTTACGACTTGCTGCAATTGAGGTTTGTTACTCTCAGCTGCTTTTTTGTGTGTTGTTCATTGTTTGGAAAAAATATTTCAATATTCCCAAATGACGTCATGTCATTGACACGGAAAGTTTTGCAACATTGACTTTGATGTTTTTATGAGAATTTAAATCACTACGGACCTATCAGCAGAGCAACTCCTGCATAACCTAAGTAGAATTAAAAAATTTGAAACAACTACCGCCTCCAACTAAATGCATCAATTCATTTCCTTACATACTCAGCGAACACATTTCTTTTTTAAATAATGTCACTCAACACGTACAATAGCTGACAGCTTCGTTGTTATCATGACCTACTATTCATTAATATGTATAAACTTACATCCATGATCAAAGTTTGAGGAGACAAA
>JACJUY010001322.1:66667-78569 GCA_014220935.1 Platorchestia sp. MABIK | reverse complement strand
TATACTTTTTTACCGTTGTTGTTCGCGTTTTCCAAAGTTTAAACTTTTAGTAATACTCCATCAGTGAATTAATTTTTCTTCTTTTGGTTTGTTTTACAGAGATTTTGCTGAAGATGGACTGTTAGTCAAAAACGTGCAGCTTTATTTGATTATTTTTAATAAAAATGACTAGGTGTAGCGATTTTCGCTTTGTTTTTTATTCTTTTGCTACGTGATTAATCATTTTTTCCGCCAAACTCAACAAATGCTGCCTTCTAATAATTAACTCATTTTCCCATTTGGTTAGATTAAAAACTTGACTCTAACTCTGGCTTTGGAATAATTTTTTCGTGCAATTAGAAAGTAATTTTTCAAGCTACGGTTGATCCCGTCAAATTATAAAATTAGAAATGAGCAATCATGCGTACTCTATATTTCTGGTACCTCTCACGTGAGGGCAGAGAGAAGCCATTGATTCATATTTATCAACTGTCGGAACTAAGAGCATCAATTCTTAAGTTTTTCATTCAACTGTGATGGAGCTTACAATACGTGTGAGAGACAATTTCGCGTAGTGAAACTCTTACCAGTTTTCTTCAATCGATCTCTCTGTAATGCATATCCAGTATGGGAACCTTCGAATCTACTGTAGTCAGTAACTGACTCGCTTTCAAACATCTCCCGTCTTAGACATCAAGTGATCTAAGCTGAGTGTTCGTTGTTCTTCAATTTTACCTGTTTGTTCTTGGTTGTCTCTTTCCCATTTTTTAGCGTACATATTCCTACGTAGTATATTTGCGAATGTTTCCGTGAAATTATTATACCGATGAGTAACTTTCTCGTATCATTCAATTTTAATTGCATCACTACCTGTTCATTGTGGTAAGAAGGATGATGTTCGCTAAATATTAATCCCGGCTATCAATAAAACGATTCAATCATATCACGTTGTCGAAATTTATCCTTGCGTTGATTGTAGGTATATAACGAGAAAATAATAATTTAAGTTATAAATATATCCCCACAAACGTAATGATAGCGCTTATTCTACACATTTATATGACGATAAGAAGACGCGAAATAAATGTAAAGAAGGAGTTCGAGTAACATCTGATAGTTCAACGATCAAAAAAGAGAAAAATAAACATGATGTCAAATAACAGCATGACACTCACGAGGAATAAGTTCAAGCCTGCGATCGAGAGTAATTTATGATTTATAAAAGTGATATCATAGTTATGAGGAAACGCATCGGCTGTAAATTCGCATTCGTAGAAAGCTACGAACGAGCAACAACGAACCATAAAGAAACAACCGTTAATTAAACGACCGCGTCTAGGTGGGGCACGAGGTTAAAATGTGATCAGCTCAACTAACCATTATTAAGCACGTGTCGCGTCAAGAAATTCACCAATTTTGCACTTCATTTGGTGCCTCATTTTTCCACTTAGAAGAACTAAATTCATGAGTTCACTCCTCAAGTTTTCCACTTTTCCGTTGATCCATATATACATATATTCCTTCATTTAGTATAAATAAAAAATTAAAAATTGCGTTTGAATCAAAGGTTTAAAAAGCACTAGGTTAAAGGTATTAGTTTTGAAGTAACGCACATACTGTAGTTCAGTAAAACTTGAGAACTTCTTTTCAATCATGCAAGAGGTCGTCACTGAAGTTCTCTAGAAAACATCGAAGTAAGGGTAACATTATACGATAAATTTTTACTCACTAGAAGATTAGCCTGAAATCACATTTTCTGAGAGAGTAAAATCAAGAAGCTTTCTTAAGGCTTTCAATTCTATTCTAGAAAACTATTTATCATCACGATTTTATGAGAAATATAACTAATGACTATTTCTCAAAACACTGTCGCATTTGATGTTTTTTTTTTGTCATTCGCTTCATAATTGATGGCCATTAAATTAAATTTCAACCACTATTTACCAAGTTTTATTTATTTTCTATCCAAAATATATTAATTGAGTAATGCTTCGTCAAAACCTACTCATAGCCACCTTTCACCGGACCCGACGCGCCAGCCCAAGAGGATGTGTCACCTCACGGGACCGCAGAAGTCGAGCGCCTCTCGCCAAAATGTGAACTTGAACGACCCTCTTACCAAGCAAAGGTCGGACTTCCAGTCGTCGGAAAGCAAAGCTGCAACTCGTTCCTGCTTCTTTTACATCGCAATATTTTTCGACCTTTAACGAGAAGCGAACAAGTCGTGCGGCTAGGCGGTGAAGTTGAGCGTCCTCATTTGAACTTTGACCCAGCACGCACACGCACCTTTCATGGACGACGAAAACCATGAAGGGATCAAAGACCACCAATGAAGCAGGCAAACCACATTTATTGGAGTAAAACAGGGTTTACGGGTCTCCCTTCCTCGCACTTCTATACGCAAACCGACAAAAATGGTTTGTATATACCACAGACAAAGTTAGGCAATCATAAAAAATGAGCTGAAGTTAGCACACAAAAAGATGCAGAAGTCTCTGATAAGTGCTTCACATCGTTGTTAATACATAGCATGAAAACCGGTCAACATGTGTTAACTTAATATCGTATTAAAGTCGTACATCGAAAGGGGAAAGTGTCTACGGAACTCAGGTGTGAAAAAATAATGATACCGGATGAATCGATGGTAGCGCATGTAAAATTCAGATGCAAATGACTGAGATTTCTTCTTCTCATAGACCTCAGTAATTCTGACCAGCCTTGCGTGCAAGTCAAGCTTCCCGAACACGCAGCTTCCGGGAGCAACTCACACGCGCAAGAAAATCGTGTTAAACTGGCGTTTAACGAGAAGACGCTGTGAGCAAGTTTATATTAAGCACATGTCATTCGTGATTGGTGGATACTTTCATGGATTCATTTTAGAGAAATAAAAGTTACTTTCATTCCCTTACATTCGAGATCATTCCATTTACTCACGAATTTCAGCATTCATATCGCAAGCAAAGAGCGCACACATTTCATCAAGTGTGCAATTGACGAAAATATCTAATCCCGCTACCGGTCACTAAATAATAGAATATGTCTCAAAACTACAATACATACTTTCAGTTGAAAAGTTATTTCGTTTGTAATCCATACAAGTCAAACTTGTTGCCGTGTTGTGTCGCTCACCTACTCACCTATAGCCTATACTCTAAGTTGGCAAAATTTATCGATTCAGTAGAATCGAGTCCAATAAAGGCTGAACAGTTGCAGCTAACTCAGAGTTAGGTTGCACCATTTGAAAGAAGAGCTACAACTTGATTTGTTGATCATAAATTTTGGAAATATATCAGTATGAGTTAAAACAAAATGAACAGCATAAATGCACATCGATCAATTGAAATTAAATGGGATAGTCAAAATAACCTTTCATTTCATGTGCATCAACGTACTTGAACAATATTTGTGTACGATTTCGAGAGCTTACAAGTTCAGCACTGATAGTCATGGTCAACCGCAGGCAACTGCCCCTCGAAAAAAGCAGTTGCCTTGTTTCACGAACTATAATTGTCAACCATATTCTCCTCCTCAGCTAGTGAAGGACAAAACTATTGGGATATCGTGTACCTGATAGAGCACACATAATTTATAAGACCTTCGTGGAAAATTGAGCGTAATTAGAATTTCCGCGGAGCCAACAATTTAAAAATAGAAGTAAAAATCGCTATCGAACAGCAACGAACCTAAAACGAATGATTTGAAAGATAGAATCAGATTTCGTTGGTAATTCCAAAAACAAAGAAAGTAAAACGGTTTGCGAAGGCCAACTTCTGTAATAATTATCGTTTCCAGATAATAGTGACCTGCACAAGGCTGTAAAATAGACCATGAAAGAACCGACCATGAAAGATATTTCAATAAGAAATGGGCTTTCTGATTTTCAGAAAGGTTTTCTTCAGAATTTCGATCAGAGAAAATAACGATTTCGAAATCATTCCGAGTTTCGATGATTCAAACTTGAATTATAAGGCGTCATCACAAGAATATGGTTAGGCAAAAACCCAAGTCTACGTACTAGCTAAGTACAAAAGCCACATGGTACCGTCATGGATTTTTAAATTTTTTATTCCCACATTTATTTAAAAATATTACATAACTTGAAACAACTTAACCATTGAAAACTTGATAAATGATTTTCTTTCAATCATATGTTCAAGCATTAATATGGGCTGTTACGATACCGATGTACATCTACCAACTAACGACCTTCATATTGTGACAACCAATGTAATCTATGTTACGTACATTTCAACTTTACTGGAAGAAAACTTTTTATTTTTTTTCTTTCGAGGTGGGATAATAAATTTAAATTGCTTCCCTAAGCTGGTCAAGGAGATTGTGGCATGAAGAAGGGAACAATAAGCTATGAAAACACACAAGAAATATGGAAAAAATCATCTTGCCATCTCCACTAAATGACTTGACAGGAAAGCCAAGTGTATGTTAGCAAAAAATTATAAATCATGTAAAACGAGTTGTTAATGATGAAAGTTTTACAAAAATCATTTTTGCATGGTCTATAATCAGTTATCATTTCATATGAATATACAGGGCGTTATGTAATTCGATGCACATACTTTAACCATTTACAGAAAAACGCCAAATAGAACGATTTTCATGAGTGACGAAAACCTCAAAACTCCTGAAAATCGTTTTATATTGCGTTTTTCTGTAAATGGTTAAAATACGTGCATCGAATTACACAACACCCAGGATAATTGGAAATAAGATGTTCAAGCTGGAAAAAGGAATGCATCAAATCTAGAGTTAAAAAACCAGTGTGTTTCATGATGGGATAAAAACGCCTTTGAAGAATGAAAACATTTTGTTTCACAGTACCGTTGACACTGTTAAGCTATTTTTGAACAACAAATGTTAAATCAATCACAAATGTTTTTAAACAAATGTGATGCAAGTGTCCTATGATCCGTCAAAAATCTTTCAAAATAATCTGTTAAAGAATAAGGCAATCATGTGGTTGTACGAATGCGATAGAAACAAATAAACAATGAAAGTGATTTTGTTAGAGTAGAGCCAAAAACAAATCGGCATTTTGGTAACATCAGTGGACGCACCAGAAACGGAAATGATCGGTAGCAAACGTGTGCACGTGACCAGAGTAAGTCATTGATTTTATGTAGCATGGTTCCTATTCGGCCGGTGTACGTGTATGAGTGCATCATTCTGGTGCAGTGCGGGGAGCGCAGGTGTACTTCAGACGAACGACGTCGTGCTGCCGTCATGTGACGGAGCTCGGGAGTTCGCTCGGTGCGAGTCAGACGGGCGGACTGCATGACCTGGGTTCATTCAGTACACAAAACGCAATTTACGCCCGACATGAAGATCTTTAAACTTTAGCGTATAAATTATCGAGGAAAGTGCAGTTTTGTCACAATGCAGGAAACGTGGGTTTATGAAACATTAAGTGCTTTATTTTTCTTGTTCCTAACATTTATAACGACATTCAAAATGGAAATACCAGGTACAGCCGTGTTTTCATACATAACACTAATCCAAAATAAATACAGTGCACCAACACATGCCCCGGCACGAAACATCGCGAGAACAATGTAGAGAAAAGCGCTGGTCAGACCATAAGAGACGGCTTACTTATGGATAGCTCGCACTCCATACGACCAACGAACACAAGAGCGACCCTCAACTAACAGAGAACAGACTGCTCTCAGCTGCCATCAATTGTCTCTTAACTTTACTCGTAAGTTAGTCAAATAGGATTAGTTTCATTGTAAATTTTACGTCTCCCTCTCAAACATTTATGAGTCTCGTAATCTAGTGTTTAACTTAACTAAAAATGATCAATTTACACCATTTTATGAAATGAATAAATTCAGATAGTACTTCTTTTTTGCATCACAATTGGGAAGGTAATGTTGAAAAAAAAACAGGAAAAAAGACAAATGGCTCATGATAAACACCACGGTTAATAGAGAAACTGTTAAAATAACGTTCATGAGTTAAATGGTCATTTTTTTCTCGTTGAACCATAAATATTTACTTTCATTCAGAATTAACGAGATATAAATACGTACCTCCATGCTCTGTAGTGTACTTAGTACACTTTTGTAGCTGATTTTAAAACTAATTTTTTTAGCGAGTGGATGTATCACGCTGAAGCGCTCACCTTAAGGCTATACAGTTTAGGGTTGTAGACAATATATGTGACTAACTTTCGTGTTGTTTAAGCTTATCCTGAAATTGTGTAAACGGTGTGCGCATTGATCATTTTTCATTTTTATACTTACAGACAAAACGCATTCGTTGCGTCTATCTTAAAGTTAATTTATTTTAAATAATATTTAGCATCCAGACTTTATTTTTATTTTCTCGATCACATTTCGTAATAACTAGTACCGCAAATTGCGCAACAAATTCCTAAATTTTAAAATTACTAAATGAGCGAACGCTTTCTTCATCATAAAACCACATTGAGGGCGCATATCACCAGCTATTTGAGGAAAGAGGAAAAAATGTTCCTTGAAAAAATTAATTAGCTCAATGTTTACCGTATGTATGCCAGCGCAGTTTCGTGTTGTTCATTTGAATTGATATTGTTGACAAACTGATTTGCATTCAAGTGTGTCAACTGAGACACATATTCAATTTCATAAGCATGACGCTCGAAACAAAAACTCAAGAAACTTATGATTTCGCCCAATTAAAGTCTGGCGAGACAGGATGTCTTTCGCTAACTGAGATAGTGATTTTACGGGTGAATTGTCCGCTCGTGATGTCGGAAACGTTGTGGATAGGAAGCCTGTGGTTTCAGCGCTCGAAAAATACGGTCCTATTCCAGTCTAACATATAGGGGTCAAATTGGGGGAATAAAGAGGGAGTAAAATTATTAGGATATATTAAGTTTTGATGTCTTCGAATTAGTCCACATACCTCAAACCAATTGAGAAACGATGGAAACATTTGAAGCTGCGAGTGAGTGTAAATTAAATTTGAAAAACATATAATTGATTCGTTGCGAAAAAGAGTAGATTAAAATGAACTTCATTCACCTTGTGCGTTAAATACTACGGAATTAGTCTCACAGCTGTTAGGAAAAAAGGATATATATATGCTAAAGAGTAAATATCAATTTCAAATGTGCTTACGCAGAACGATTCAATAAAATATTCTTGAGATGTTTTTCTTCAATTTTTTTCTCTGTATTGAATGATAACGTACGCTAGAATGTTTCCTGTCAAATTTTAGACGAAATTAACGTTTATTACTTGAGAAAGGCCATAAAATTTACTCTACTAAATAACTTAGCAATTCACTATAGTTAGTACATCGTTTGCACAGATTATACGGCGATGTTAGAAAGAACTTTTAAAATCAGCGAAACAACCAAACCCCCAAAGGAAAAAACTTACTATGTAGTATTTAAAAATTTCAACCGACTACAAACTTCACCCAGAAAGGCACGTTGAAAGGAAAAAACAAATCATGAATTCAACGTACAACATATAGAGGTCTGGAAAATGGCAGAAATACAATGGGAATATTAGCAAACTTTGAGCATAAAAATTCCCTGTCATTTACCGACTTGAAGGCAGAGTGCATGTTTATCGTGCAAGTTTGATGCTGTGAAAATAATAGAGCCAAAACTCATACGTCGAGCACATTGCTATCCATAGCAACCATACAACATCAAAAAATCACATAATAGAACGGCCGAACCTACACAAAAGACGCATATATAATATTTTCTGACTGGCATTTTTCGTCTCGATATTTGTGGAGCAAAAAGGTTTTGAACACAAATGCCTTTTCTTTCAACTCCTGTTGTCAAATTCCAAAACGGTATCATTAATATGTTACCATATGTCAAGTTAACTGAAATTGTATAACAAACCTTAACATCGAAACTCAAACCATAGCGCACATTTTACCTCGTTAGGTTAAAAAAAATTAATCCTCATATGTGCTTCAGTTCCGCATAGAAGCATATTCTCTCACACCTCATGCAACACACAATCATTCTTAACGCACGACACACAACGCGCGTATGGTGTTTGATTGCGATTTATTGATAAGAGAGAGATTAAGATTTATTCTTAAAAGTTTCAAATGAAAAACCATGCAAATTTTCATCATTTATCAGCAAAATAACCGAGTGTCGGGACATTCGCGTGTGCGGGTACAATTACGTAGCCTATGTTACAGTAAGTCTGGCATCAAATCGAGGAGACGATATAACCAAGCATTTGCGCAAGAACGTCACCTCGCTTTACGTATTCCACCTCCCTTATCAACATTCTGGCAGACCAACGAGAAATCTACAACAATGGAGCCTCCGCAGCCCGTTTCACGGAACTGCTTATCGGCCGTCGACTCCAGCTCTGTGACGAACTGCAAGTCGAAGCATGACCACTATAGTTTTCGTTTAAAACTTAGACATAATGAAGGATATAGTAAATAATATTCATCAGCATATAATAACTCAAAGGAGACTTGGCATGGACAATCATGAAGACCAAGACCAGATATAATCATTCATCATAAAATATTGTTCCTGATACGCGTAAATTGAAGATGATCTCTTTAGCTCTGCAATCTATCACTGAGAATCGCTCGGAAGTTTTTCGTCAAAAGAAACCAAATTACAGTAGAATAAAAAAAGGGTATTACTATAACAGCATCGGTGCAGTACTGATAGCTTCACGAGGCTGCAGCTACACAGACGTCACGACAGCATTTACAGCAATAATTCTATCAGTAAACTCCACACAACGGCCTCAAATTGCAGTGAACGGCTAGTGGCTTGTCAACTGTGATTTCAGACAGTACGCGCTGCAGCAGCAGGTGTAGTTTTTACTGCACTGAACCACTAGTGACCGCAACCGATTCGCTGCACCAGAAATACTAACACAATTGTACCGCTCAGAACGGACTCTAACCTACACTTACTGCGTTGAACTGAGAAAAATATTGAAATATTGCTCGCATCTCCAACTAAGAAGGAATAAATCATGATACTGACCACGACGCCTCTTTCTTTACTTGAAAAAGGTAAATTTGAAGTTTTCACTCGTGTCCAACATTGAACCCATGCCGTTTTCACATACATCGTCAAGGAACTGCACAGCAGGCAACGGAGCATACAATACGCGACTAATTAAGCTCAAGCATTCTCACTACAATCTTTGTTTCATCATCAGAAAATGAAAGAACCAAAAGTACTATATTTAATGCATGCGTGGTTTGAAGATTTTATTTTAATTCAAGCTAATGAAATCGTCCATGATAACGCTAGCGTATGAAACATTTTTTCAGGAAAATAAACGTTGTTGCTAAGTCTGCACCTCTAAAGTTTATGAACGTACAGTAGAGGAAAGAAAGCACTGCAGACAGCAGTACTTGTCCCGACGGAGAAATACATAAGGAACAAATGGCAGGTGTTGTCTGGAGTAGTGAACGCAAACCATGACAAGTGTGAGGAGCAAATCTAGTTCAAGGAAACAGTACAATATATCAGAGGAGCAGCTGTACGGAGTTAGTATCGTAGCGGTAGAGAATTAACAGAGGAAAAGAGCTGCAAATTTCATATTAACTCACTAGAATGTTAACTTTTGAAGTACGTTTTGAAATCAGGTCTTGCAATTTTTTAGAAATGCTAACTCATCATTTTTGTAAGCTGAGCATTTTCTGCAATTTAAATTGTCAGGCGGTAAACTTGCAGCATGCACGACCTGAGATCCATTAAACAGACTTCAATAATCACATGCGCGAACACGCATGCTCGCCAAGGTGCCGTCCAGAATTTTAGAAGACTTCATCTGCTCCAAGCGAGCTTCTCCACGCTGGTGTTTTGAAGCACAGGAACAGTTCGTGCACGCTATCATGATCAAAAAGCTCGAACGATCGTTCAGTTTTTCTAGCTAAATAATACTGGGGGAATAGTGTAGCCAAATATCATGTTAGTTTTAACAACGAATTGTAGGTTCCTATGATATTATTTAAATTTATGGCCTAATATGCAAAGAAATGGGCAAATTACTCAAGTTAAATTTTTATAACATCAACGTATACAAGTTTAGTATCAACATATACAAGTTTAGTACGACAGCGACTTCCCCTGAAGTGGAATACAGTCGAAACCAAAACTGCGCGCGGTCAACGGGGTAGGTAAAGATGAGCCCAAATGTTTCGTCGAAAAATGTTACCAGTAATGGGGGGCTCAACATAGTTCAAATGAGAACAGCTTACTTAAACATAGACCCTGCGAAGTCTAGACCAGCCACATCTGCTATTAGCACGTTTAAATTTTACTGAAAATTCATCTCACGAAAAAAAGTTCTCTCGGGAACGTCTTACGGAGTGGTAAAATGAAATTTAGTTATTTTGAGAAATGCAACGCAAATTATTTATCGCGAAAACGATGAGGCTTTCATCCCGAAGACCACTGTGCCAATGCTTGATCAAATGTACAGGTGTTAATATATTTTGAGGATATTTCAGCTCGATGAGAACTTTTGAAATCTAAAGTCATGAAATTTATTAAGTGCGTCAAAATTCTGAATAAATCCCTTAAAAATTTGGCGCAAAATCTTGGGAATAGCCGTCAGTTCCCTTAAAATGATCAACGTTCTTCCAGTCAAAAATATTACTGTCCTTCAAAATTTCGAGATAATTTCAACAGAGAAAGCTCCAAAGAAAATTTCAATTTGTAAAAATAAGCCGATTGCGAATTCTGGATACCAAAATGCAAGTGAAAGAGAATTGAATCGCCAGAAAAAAATAATGCAATAGAATAATATATTGTATTTCTTAAGCTTCCTCCTTATTGCTATCAAAACTATCGATTAGAAGAGGAGGTCACACAGACGGACGGACGGACGCGGCTCCTTTTATAATAGTGATTAATAGAAGGCAGCTCAAGAAAGAGGATAGTTTAACTTCTTACCCCAAGGAATGCACAAAGAAATTTCACTCGTAACTGTTAATAATTCAGCATCAACTTACAAAATAGGTTTGCTAAAGTTGTGTGTAACGAACGGCTCATCTTCTATCGAATTGCAAAAAAATATCTTTAAGCTCAGGTTGTACTTAATGATAAATAATTGTTCCGATCCTGAAAAAATAAACCTGTTTCCAGGATAGAAAAACCTACTGCTCTGAATAATAATTGATATTGCTCTGATTAGACTAATTGTGTTAGTAAATTACCTTGAAGTTATTTTTGAGTCACTTTTCACAACTGATGAACAATTCCTTTCTTGAAGTTGCCACATTGAAAGGCTGCAACAAAATTTGCGTGGTATTAAGTTGATGGCGAGGCTTCACAAGCTGTATGTGGCATGCGCTCTTCTTAATTTTAGGAAAAACCTTCTCATTGATTCATGAAATTTGACGCCGTTATGAATTTCATTTGAAGGGGATTAAAATATACATCTTTCGAAATTCAAACGTAACAATATATTGAACTTAGAAAATATTTTAATGCTGGCATCAATCGTGGGAAATTTTGTGATGATAAGCTTCCACAACGATTCGGGAACAAATCATGGTAACAAGTTTTATGTAATTGACTGGCATTTACACTGCTTTACTGTGAATGTTTCGTACTCAGGTGTTGCTAGTCATGCCATTTCTAGTGGTCACCACACCTGTTCATTTACCTAGGTTTTTCACACTCACAACTGACGGTCCTGACTATGTATAGTGAAAGAATCAGTAACCTGTTTGTGTCATGAGTCCGATTAGTGTAAAGAAAAGTCTGACATGTGAAACTTGCAAATCTTTAGCCATTCGACATTCATGCGTTCAGTATGATACATATTTGAAGTTCATTACGTGTTAAAATTCTCAGCAAATTGCTTATCATTTTACTAAATCACACTATAGTATCACACTATAATCACACTATAATCTAAATCTAATCTAAATCACACTAAATCACACTATGGTC
>JACJUY010001322.1:13955-47784 GCA_014220935.1 Platorchestia sp. MABIK | reverse complement strand
TGTCTGTGTGTTCTGCCAATTTTAAACGACTTGCAACATGGTTTCTCGTTAACAAGAGAGCTTCACGAGGTCAGTAATCTTTGATTATTATTCCAGTTGGTTTCCTTTATGATTGTTCAATCACCTGTTCTATAACCATTGGCTTCTATTTCAAATTTTAATATTTTGAGTCATCATCGACTTATTGTTATCCTTTCTCACCATCTTTCTACGAGTTCGAACTTTGATTTTGTCACGTGCACCTGACTTTGGCGAATTGGTGATTGTGCAAAACTTCTCAAATTTATGGAATATTGAATCTATTGGGTAGAGTATGGCACATTGAATTAGGTAGAAATCTATCTTTATAACCTTCTTTCCGAATGATGTTCCATGATTTACTTTATAAGGGAAGATTCTGCGACCTCTTTAACTGTAGGCATGATTCTTTTAGGCGGCTTTGTGCAACAGTGGCTTTGTGCAACAGTGTGTGCAACAGTGAGTAGTTAACCGGGTAGTTTCAAACCTGGTAAATTCTTGCTCTACAAGCATTACGAATGTACTCTACAAGCATCAAGAATGTATAAGGATTTGATTCTTTTCAAAAGCCTTTCCTTAGATAAGAATTTTTTATTTAAAATCATTTTTAAAATGATTAAATACTTTTATCGTCTACCACACATGTATACGTTCAATATAAAACCGTATACTCGAAAAATTTATTATCTAATTTTACACTATTACTTTAGCCCTTAAGAATTATGTCCAAGTTTAGGGTAAGTTTCCCAACCGTTATTTAAATAAGCAGAAAATATCTTGAGTGCAAGCATATGTAGTATACTTTTGTCTCTTTCTCCCGCCCCTCTGACCCCGGACTGTTTTTCATGAACTACCCTCAAATAAGCTCGAGATCCTTATTCATACGAATTATATTTCCCCTCAACGTACAGTTATGACAAAACTTACGAGATTAATAAATGTTTCTTCCTCTTTTTGTTCGATCGGCTGGAAGGTTTTAAAGAACTCAAAGACGGATTAAAATTGTAGTTTTTAAGAGGACTGGAACTAAAACCTGAAAGCTACAATTCCACACTAAGCATTCCAATACCCTTGGGCACCTGCATGTCCGGCCCTGTAATTTAAGGCGGAGCTAAATGAAGCAAAATGTCAGCTAATCAGTTCTTAAAGAGTACGGGACAGATATGCATACTCAATTTCATTCGCCTTGGATTGTGAACAAAAATTATGGCGATGATGATATAGAAAACAAATGAGCTTAATAAGCAAAATCGGCAAAAATATAGAAACATTGTAAAACCGAGATCAAACAAATATAACGGAAAATACGAATTCATAAGGTAACTCAAACTTTTTCGAACTCCTACAAGTTCACAGATTGCTAATTAAAGACCGTATACTAACGTGTGAAGCCGGATTGAGCAAAACGGATCGATGAACGAAAATATCTTAATGTTTTTCTGTAAAATTAATCGATTTCTTTAGCGTAAAAATAAGCGGTTTACGCATCTGCTTTGATGCTAGGTGGCGTGTTATAAAAAAGCCCTGTATATTATCGAATGCGTTTATCAGAAAGTGAAAGTTTTTACGACGTAATGCGCTAAGCCATTTGCAAACCATCGCAGCTATCACTGTCGCAATGACGTGAGGAGAGTAAACGAGAAATGAGCTTATAATTTCCCTGTGGCAAAATTCCAGAATTGAATTAGTTATGCTCACTAATGAATCCCGAAACGCTCGTGACACTCACATTGAAAATCTATTTAGTTCTTTTTTCAATAACTTATTCGCTCACAATAACATTCATTGACAATTGCAAAAGCGCCATTTTATACAACATACATGAAGCCCGTGAGCGAATTATTGATATTTTATTATTAGGGCAGAATCTGTACTATGAAAGAGTTGGAGTCCAAAACAGGGTCAGAGAAATACCCTCCTGTATGGATGCGAACAACACAAGAAAGTTTGCGACATCCCCGCGTGCAAAGTCGATATCTGATACTCGACGGAAAACTTAATAACTTTCCGAACAGCATATGGTCTACATCTGGAATTTTTTCTGATGTTTTTTCATTTCGTAATTCATTGCAGTCTCAGATGTAACTATCTTCGATTAATTTTCTAACGGGTTTATCAAATTCCGAAGTACCTAAAAGAGCTGTAAAGCTTTTTTCTTCAAATTTCTAGAATTTCAAGCATGTTTGTATGTTTCATTCGTTACGTCTCACCCAATCCTCTTTTGAGTGTTGATATTTAAGATTTTGCTAGTTCAGCAATATCATCCTTGTCCAACTGAGGATGTCAATGGCCATAAGAAAATGCGCTCAAAAGCATCTTAATTCGATGCATTTGGCTTCTGTAAACACTAAATGTTTTAAATGTGATCAGCTATGAAGAAAGACTAATCCCTACTTAAGTTCAAAGAAAATGGTACCCATTTTTTGAAAAATATTTCCACATACATTAAGGACCTGCTAGTAAAACTTCTCTCCAAAGTAACTGAAAAATTTACTGATAGTTCTCGGTCAGCAAAAAATTATTCGTACATTTTTGTCACCTTAATTATTATTCATGTGTTCTTACGAACGATAGGAAACAGACGTTTCAAAAGAGATAATCTAGCTTAGTTGATACAGATTTTATGAGGCTGGAACTAAGCTTCCCTTTATATTTTCATGATTTATAACCATTCTTCTCAATTACCTCACCTTGACTCCGAGTCAAGGTCAGTACTCCGAACAGTTCAAATACCAAAATACAGGTAGACAAAGAAGAAAAGGTAAGGTTAGGTGAGGTTAGGTTGTGTAAGTTTTAGTTAGGTTCGGTACAATCTAAATGAAATTTTTAAGCAATTGTGGTGTGGGTAAATTGTCAGATGGTAATTGGTTTACGAAGCCAGTTGTTCGAAAATAATGCCCCTGGAGTAATTGATTGCACGCTGTTGTTCTGGAGCAACTGTTTGGAGGTTATTGCCCAGGAAGTTATTGTCTAGAAGGTAACTGTCCCAATACCATAATGTTGGTATGAAACTACAGTAGAATTGCAAAAAGCGCCCATTCGATGCGGTCAAGGGACGCTTTTGAGCGGGTTAGTCCGGGGTTACTGAGTTGAAGTCATCGTGTAAAAAAAAATTCTCTGACATTCCCAGCTGCTTCATGCTTTGCTTAATTTCTACTTTGAACGCCTTAGTTAATGTGAGAGTTATTTTTGAGTCTGTGTGACCATAGATTATTTAATAGATAAAAAATATACCCATTATTGAAATAGAGAACTAGAGCAAAGAAACTAATTTATAAAGTAAATTACTGGCCCTCATTAGCTGCGCTGTTTTATTCGTGCTCACCAAAATAACTTGTTTAGTAGAATATGAGACATAACACGAAATCATGTATGATTTAATAGCTACATGCAACGAATTGGTTGAAGTAGCATTGAACGCACGCGTGTGCTCGCAGTAACGTAATTCATGAGTAAGAGAAAACGATAATTCAAGAGTCTACAGAAAACTCTTGAATTATCATCATCGTTAAAGGAAAAATAATTTTGTGAGTGTGTAATACGATGAAGCATTACATGTAAGCTTCATGTACTAAAAAGGTATTTGAGCTGCACTGCAAAAGAGCGTAAAAATATCGCCATGTATAACATATTTTCTACACCGCCAAGAATTTCTCACGACTTGAGGCAGCAGGTCATCCAGAGCCTGAGACGCTGGAGTCCGCTACAAACGCTCCTGTTCAAACTGCACAACTCACCACACAAATAAGTTGCTCCAGTCTGCAAGGTTCACTCAACACTCTCTCGCGAGGCAGCCGCTACAACACTGTCGATGATAACCTCTTATCTTTCGTATCTATCACTAATCTCCAACTCTACTACCGAACGTCAAGACTGAGTTTGGACGAATGCAAATCAGTTTTTATGGTACAGATTCTTAGTGCATGTGTCGCCATATTTTGTTAAAGTCTAATCTATCTTTGTACACCATATATTAACTTTATTCGGAAAATTTTTAATGCTTTTGAAAGAAAAGTTTACACAACCCTGAATGCCTTAGAAAGATCTTCATTGACTGGGGTAGTTATGTGTATTCGGGATTCATAATATTGCTCATACAGTTCACTAATTTCAAACCGGATAATGTGGATATTGAGCTTCGTATTCATTACTATTCGCTGCAACTTACATCACCGTTCTTCAAACAAATATTTATATTTCACAAAATAAAAAATAACGTTTTGGAGAACTAAGCTCAGTGTTAATTTGGATACCCCTGTTTACTCAAAAATAACGCGTTTCACGTTCAAAGTTGGAAATTCAAACACAAACAAAAATTCCAGCAATCAAATTACACCAAATACAACGCTTGGATTGCACCAGTTAGCTTGATAGCTATTTACGTTTGATGAAAAAACGAGTGTATGAAGAATAATCATAGGTGACGAAAATAGCAAACACGTTCCTTATATCTGGACAGGAAGTTGAAAGTCTCTGTACGAGAGCCAATAATCATCAAAAGACATGTTAATAAATAACTTACGTCCATTAATTAAGGTAAACCTGTGATATAAACGAAAATAAGCATAACCTAGAGTCCTAAAGAAATCAGTACTCTCGAAGAAACCCACGGAGTGTTCGAGTGTTGACATGGAATTTATCTATGATAAGAACGAACATCTAACAGGAATAAATCATCTACATCTACTTGGAAAAGCATGGTGCAATGTAATTTATATTTAAAATCCAATCTGGTGTAATTCAGTTCATGTATCGACTTTTTTATAATTGAACGGTTTTCAGGAAAGCAAAGGATTTTATGTGCGGTGTTAGATACAGCCTGATCTCCAACAACGACGTCGAATTGATCTGCATTTTACACCTGCAGGTAACACTATTTATGATGATTCACGACTAAGTAATGTAGAGTTCAAGCGAGTGAGATCAGATAGGACAATGATAAGGAGGGATGGTTTAGCACATCGGTTTATTTGGTGTTTTAAAATTTAAGTGTTGCAACATTCGAGCTCGGCAATGTGTGTCACTGAGTGAGTTTACAGCGCTGCAAATCTGGAGGTGGCGCCCACCTTGCCCAGTTTTGGTGTTCGGAAACGTTTGTATGGAAGCTTTGACGCAATCGGTAGCGAGAACCTTGATTGTTTACTGTTATGTATCAAAATGTGCATCGGATTGGGAGCGCTGGATGTCTTTGTCGCGCTCGGCTCCAAATGTCTTTGTCACGCTCCGAGGGCCGGAAAGTCTTTGTTGCGCTCTGGGTTTACGAGCCCCGGAAGTCGCCCCGGAAGTCTTTGTTACGAGCTAGTTTTAAGAGGAATCTGTAACCGACGGAGGCCAGTATACAGATAAGTGTGTTGCAGAGCGTATCATTCTCCTGCCTTGGTAGTTTAAAGCTACTGAAGCTGTAGTTGCCGCAACAGCTAGATAAACCTCATGTTGTGTTGAGAAGAAAGGACACAACATTTACTAGCTGCCACATTTAGTGAACTCGGAGTGGTGGTTACGCCAGCATCGTTGAGAACTCAGGTTCTTGAAAGTGAGAGTTGGCTTTAGAAAGATGGTTCATGATGAGTAATGTGAGGAGTGTAGGTACGCGCTCAGTGAGAGCTGTCGGCTCCAGCTATATGGAGAAGTGAAGCAGCTGTGGTGATCTCAATAAGCCGTTCGCTTGTACATCACCACACAAGCTTCGAGCAACCAGCCGCCACCCCATGCAAGGGCGAGCTTCAAGGCACCACCCCACGCAACGGCGGGCTTTGAGGCGTCACTTCACGCAACGGCGAGCTTCAAGGGCCCACCTCACGCAACGGCAGGCTTCAAGGCGCCACCCCACGCAACGGCTGGCGTCGAGGCACCACCTAACCACCAACCAATGGGGACGCGTGCTCAGTGCGCTACCGCACTCACCAGACCCTATCTAACGGGCTACAGTAAAAGCTCGGCCAGTTTTCTCACAGCGGTTTCAATCTTCAACACTCACCGAAGACGTTCCGCCAGCTACAGTCTTAACCGCCTCTACCGTCGCTTCGCACTCAATAGTCACTCTACCGCCATCCGTGCTGCCCTTCCACATCGCCTGACGGTCCTCCAAGACGTATCTTGGTACATTACTACCTGACAGCAATATTTTCCTCGTGTGCCATTGTTGTCGGCGATATTTACAATAGAACGGCATTTATTCTGGCTGTGTTTTCTTGCCCTGTCGGATTCGTTAGTACCTCAGGCACTCACCTCGGGCATTGATACTATAAGTCCTCACATATGCATAGTCTGCCCGGAGCGTAAAGTAGCCTGAGGGAGAACACCACACCGGTGACCCCAGAGTGACCCGGCAGCACTGAGTCCAATGTCGCAGGATTTCTACACCGCCCACCCCTCTCCCTCCACCTCCGAGTAGCTACATTAAGTTGCCATTCGCGCCAATTAGTTAACTATGTAGTACTACTGAGGCTTATTAACCTTTCTGTTCGTTATACAGTTATTATTAATCACTACATTATAACCACTACAAGTACTTACTAAGTGGATACTACAGTGGAATACCAAAGTTAACCTGCATTAAATCATGATAATAAATTATGACAACGACCGCTGGTGTTTGGCCATTCGACACTCCATCTCGGCACTCAAGGACAGGGATTCTCAAACTTTTTTAACTTAACCTTAAGCTAACTTAACTTGGCCTAACCTAACCCAACCTAACCTAACTTAACCTAACCTACTTAACCTAACTTAAGTTAACTTAACCTAACCTAAATTACCCTAACCTAACATTGCTGTAGCTGCTCGGAGGTGGAGGGAGAGGGGTGGGCGGTGTAGAAATCCTGCGACATTGGACTCAGTGCGACCCGGCAGGTGGAAGCATGGCTGAGAGAGATGTCCGGTTAAACGCCTTCGGAGCTTGGAGGTGATATTAGAAGATGGCTCCTCCACTGCGATGTTTTTCTCGCACAAGTCCCAAATCTGGACGACGCTTCAAAGTTCGCGGCGCTCCTCGGAGGGGTACCCACGCACATCATATCCGGAGTACAAGAGGTACTGTTGAAACCCGCGGCAAACGGTAAATACGACGCCCTTAAAGCTGCACTAACTAAACGTTTCGTTCGTTACGACGAAAAGACAAACTACAACGCTATTGTTAAAATAACGCTGAGAGATAGCACGCCATCCGAGTTACTCTTGGAAATGACGCATCTCAACAACTGCAAACAAGCTCCGCTCCCAGATTCAGTCATCTGCTCCAGGCATCTTTCAAAATTACCGACGGAAGCGCAGCCACTGAATGAAGCCTTAGGAGAAGGAAAAACGGACGAAAAGTAAGGGGAGATAGCTGACCAAGCCACAGCAAGGCAACCGCGTGCTGGGCCGCAACGGCGGAGTTAGGCACGGTAAACGCGGTCAAGCCACCGCAGACCCGGACGGTGTCAAGAGGCGAATTCGATGTAGCTGGGGAAGAAATAGCTGAAGTCAAGGACATATTATGGGAAGGATTTTACGCTCGCAGGAAAACGTCCTCGAAGCAGACAGCTGACGTAATCGAGTTCCGGCACCTAGAAACGTCCCAGACGCAAGCAAAGGAAGCAGGATTGACCAAGTATACTGTTACTACTACCGTACATTCGGTGACCGTGCACGAAAGTGCACACCACCATGCAGCTATGCGGGAAACGACGGCCGAGGAGGATTGTAAGCGCCCCATCCTCCGCGAGGGCAAGTGCAGGCGATTTGTTGTACGTCAACGACTCCAACAACACTTGGTACCTGGTCGATACCGGCTCGGCGGTTAGCTTACTTCCGCCCGACGAAAAACATTCGACCAGACCCCCGTCCTACGATCTACTAGCGGCTAACAACACTCCAATAGCCTCATACTGGACGGCGGAAAGGAACATTCGGCTCGTCCTCCAATTGCTCGTAAGCTGGGATTTTGTAGTAGCAGATGTCAGTCAACCTATTATAGGCATCTATTTCCTACACGCGAACAAAATAAACGTCGACGCAGCAAACGCAAGAATGTACAGCCAAACTTTGAAAACTGAAATTCCTTGTGAGCGAGCGAACTCAAGTAGCGCGAAAATTCACCAAATTGATCATCAAACACCACCGAAATTCGACGACAATTTCAAGGAGTTCCAAGAGATAATGGTTTCACACGGACGCTCTTCTCAACAAGCAAGAAAAAATGTAGAACATCACATGGAAACGGTTGGCCCACCGTTACGTGTGAGCGAAAACCAGGAGACTTTCTCAAGAAAAACTGGAAGCACTTCGGGACGAGTTCAAAATGATGTTAGATCAGGGTATCATCAAGCCATCAAAGAGCGCCTGGGCGTCTCTCATGCATATTGTCCCTAAGTCATCTGAACAGGAGGCTGGGAGAATTTGCGGGGACTTCAGGCGACTAAACGCAGTAACAAAGCCCGATCGTTACAGAATTCCTCACTGCCAAGACTTCCACAACAAGCTTCATAAGAAAATCATATTTTCAAAAATTGATCTCGTGAGGGCATAACATCAGATACCGGTGAAAGCCTAAGACGTTCGAAAAACGGCCATCTCCACTCCGTTCGCCCTGTACGAGTAGACCTTGTATGTCCTTTGGGCTCCGGAATGCCGCTCAAACGTTCCAGCGTTTCATCGATGCGATCACCAGAGACATGGACTTCATCACCGCAAATATAGTCGACACACTAATAGCATTTACGTCCGTCGAGGAGCATAAGGAACACTTAAGGTGACTTTTCCGTCGTCTGAAAGAGGAAGGACCGTCTGAAAGAGGAAGGACTACAAGTGCACCCAACAAAATGCCTTTTCGGAGTGGCCATACTGGACTTCCTCGTGTATAAAGTATCAGCTCGGGGGATCTCGCCGCTTCCACAGAAAATAGAAGCCATCTGCAACTTTCCAAGACCGTCAACGATCAAAATTTACGCCAGTTCCTGGGGATAGTCAGTTACTATCGTCGATTCCTTCCAGCTGCGACAGAAAAATGCAATCTTTCACTGAACTAACAAAAGGCTATTCACAGAACTAAAAAAATCATCAATTGAACTCCGGAACAAGACATAGCTTTCGAAAGATTGAAAAATGAGATCATTCACGCTTTCGAAAGATTGAAAAATGAGATCTTCCATCTCATCATGTTGGCGCACGCAGCCCTAGAAGGCGAGACAATCCTAGTTACGGACGCCTTGCCCAACGCGGTGGGGCTGTTTTACAACAGGAAATCGAAGGAGAGCAACTACCAGTGGCATTTTTTCAAAAAAGTTGGACGACACGCAACGCGTCTTTAGCGCATACGACTGAAAGTTAAGGGGGTCACTTCAACGATTTTTTAAAATTGATCCGATTCGTTTGAAATTTAGCCAGTATATGTATTTTTTGAAAAAAAACCTATATGAACTTATGTAACTTTTTCGATTTAGAGTTTTTTTTTTAAAATACGATAAACTAGTTTTTTTCAAACATTTTTATGGATATTTCAAATGAATAGAAGTTATTGAGTTTTCATGCTTGAACAGAACCAAAGATAGTTTTAAAATCCTTGAAGCATTGCAAACAAAGTTACAGTAGAAAATTTTCCATTTTCAACTCATCGTTATTTTTACATAAGATATTTTATTACTAACTAAAATGTACACTTTTTTGGATTTTTAGCTTGATAAAAATTTTTTTTGTAAAATTTGGAAAAAGCTACTGTAACTTTGTTCGTAATGCTTCAAGGATTCTAAAACTGTCTTTGGTTTTGTTCTAGCATAAAAACTCAATGACTTCTATTCTTTTGTATGTTAAAATTTACGATTTTTCAGGAGAGCCCAAAAGCAAAAATATACTATTGAATTGCAATATCATGGAAAATTTTTTTACATGAATGCTGTTTCTGCTCACAAATAATCTGCACACATACTGTCATATTCGCCGTGTGAATTTCAATATCACATGTACGAAATATCCTGCATAAATATACTGTACTCACCATGGATCTGTTGTTACAACACGCGAAGATTGTTCAGTAGAATTTTTCGGACTTTTGTAGAGTAGAAGACGATTTTGTAAAAGACATTATAATGTGTGATAATGGTCGACAGTTCTTTTTAATTATATATAAGTATTTCCCGCATATAAAGTTCGAAATCAGACATTTTTCTAAGTAAAAAATGTTTTCCGCATATACACAACATAAACCGTTCAAAATGAATAACTTGTCAATACCATTGCTTTTCCGCTTAGATATTTCAACAGAAACTAGTTCTTTTTATTTATATATATAAGTATTTTCCGCATATAAAGTTCGAAACATAAAATAAAACAATGAGATGTGCTCAAACTTGAGAACTTTTCAACCCTAGTGCTGGCCGCCGCTATAGTAGGGATTTTCCATTTCACCCGAGCGCGTGTTTCGACGAGTTTCTTGCTTTTGTGTGATCTTCTCTGTCTGCACATTTCTCGGAAACTGTCTGATTCTTTTTGTTCCTTAGTGGGTTTTGAGAAACGCATCTCACCAACGACGTTACCTTTAGTGAAGCCGAAGTTATGCTCCGTGGCAGTTGAGTCCGATGCTTGTTGTAGGGAACTTAGCCCGCAGAACTTAATATTTGCTTCGGTTTCTTACTCCAGAGTTTGCAATGAATGGACTCATTTGCATTCTGAGTCCATCCTTTGAGGCATCTCCCCCATGAGTTCATCTGTCGTGAGAGATTCATGGAAGACATGAATTTTTTCTTTCTCTTCGGTGTTCAATGACAAGCGCACTTTCATTGTTTCGTGACTTGGCGATTCATCATCGTTGGCAACAGCTCTCTTATAAAAGCACCATGATTCATCTCCAGTGGGGCACAATTTATGTGTTGGATTTTCGTCAGAGCTTGTTGTATGCATGAATCCTGACATGCATGCATGCATTCCTCATTTCCTCAATTGTGCCATCTTTATTGTCTCGGATTGCTTTTCCGAAATAATTGCCTAAGTCATCAATGACATAATTAGTCATCTTTCCCTTGCCGCCCAGTACGCTTTTTTTACAATGTTTGCCTACCGCTGTAACTTGATCGACAACTTACTCTTTCTTCAATTTCCTGAGTCTAGTTCTCAATCTTTTAGACACGTGGTTGACGCATTCTTCCTTTCCAACGGGGTACGGCACATTCTCACATATGGCAGCATAGGTAGCAGAGTCACCATCACCGATCATTGTCGAATAACGCATTGAGTTTTTATCTACAGAACGGTTCCACATGTCCATAGCCATCTGTTTCTCCATACCTCCGGATGTCCCTTCATAGTTAGCACCACATTTTCCGGATGTCTCGTGGATCCCATCTCTTCCTCAAGCTTTTCTGCATCGTCTTTGTATTTGTGTTTCAATTAATTGTCGCAGCCTTCTTTTCTTTTCAATGCAATTACACTGTTATTCCTGCTTCATCAGTCGTTTCAAGGTTGACCTTCAAATTTACGGTTTATTTCAGCAGGATATATTAAACACATATCTTAGTACGGCCATACATTTACAGTTTTAACGAAGGGTGAACACGCTAATGACAAGAGGTTGATGAAACTAGCAAATATCGAGGATGATAAAATAATGGACAATCCCAAAGAACTTAACTTGGAGTACGCAGCGATGGTGACGAATTAAAGGTCTAGTAATTACGTTAAATCGGATATGTCGATATGAAGTTACACAGAGATTACATAGACTCTCTCTCAGAGTGCCGGCTGAGTTTTATTTTAACAAGTCAAAAGGTGGCACTAACAGACCTTCACAAGAGGAAATCTCGTACTATAATGATTCTACCTAACTGTCAACGTATGCTTAAATATCAGCAGCGACTGCTGCAGCTTCTGTCGATTCGTTGAAGCGATTGGCAGTTCTCAACTGTCGGAGAGTGTCGTACACTTTTTCTGTCGCCTTCCCTACGCTGAGCTTGCTTTCTTCGTTGATTTATTACTAACCGATCGGGCGTAAGGTCTACGTTCTGCCGTTCACTCTTTTGGTGGTGGAATTTCACAGTTTGTACCTAGGTACATAACATTGCGCACCTGAAGCAGTACTTACTCAAACACTCATGATCACGAATCATTCCCGTATCAGCCTCCATGACAAACCCAGAGGCCATCTGCGAAGTATAGCCGCGAGTCATCCATGTCCCATCATAATATACGTCAACATCGAGTACTTCATCTTCGTCAGGCTGTATGTTGAGCTCACCCTTATAGTATGAAGCGACGCATTCGGCTGCTACGGATTCTAGGTTTCCACACATGTTGCTCGTCTCTTCGCAGATTACCTCATGATAATCGTAGTAGCGCCGATTACTGACCTTCGCTCCAAGTCCCATCTTCGCAGTTATTTTGCAAAGGTCGCTGTAGCCACTGCCTGTGTCCATGAAATGACTTACGAGTCCAGCTGTACCTCTAGAGATATTTTTCTTGTCGTTGAGCGTAGGGACAGGGTTACCGAATTCTTCATCGCATGATGTACATTCTAGCGTCCGTAGGTTCATAAAATTTTAGGGCACAATAACCCATCACCTAAAGATCCTTTTTCTACAAAAAAAAGAATTTCACCCATCCGGCCCGGGAGGGCCAGATTTGCTCTGAAGTGACCCCCTTAATTGCTTAGCAGTTAACACTTTCAGCATCTTCTCGAGGGCCGAAGTTTTGAAAGCACGACGGGTCATCGATCACTCTGCTTCGCTCTTCAAAAATCTATGGAGGGCCGCAGCCCCCGCGTGGCCAGACAGCTGTCGTATCTCTCACAGTTTAACTGTGAGATGACCCATATCAGTGGCGCCTCTGACACTGTAGCGGATGCACTGTCGCGTATGGTATCTGCAATTCTCCCAAAAGAACATTCAATCAACAACGAAGAGATAATAAAGGAGCATAAGGAAGATCAAAAATTGGAAGAGCTCCTGCATCCAGCATCGAAAAGTACGCTGAAGATACGACCTATCGATTCCCACATCAGCTAAATGCCCCTTTGGTGCGACGTGTCCACCGGCCATAACAGGCCGTACATTTCCAAAAATTGCAACGCGAGACCTCGTGAGACAACGGGTAGTTTGGCCCGGCATCAACATAGACGTCGGAAAGTGGACACGAGAGTGTCTCCCGTGTCAATCGAGCAAGGTTACGACGCATGTCAAAAGTCCGCCTGGAAAAATGCCAGTTCCAAGTGAACGATTCCAGATCCTACACAAAGAAATCGTCGGACACTTGCCCGTATCGCAGAATTGTCGGTATCTGCTTAAGTGCATTGATCGTTTCACAGGTGTTGCACGGCTACGCCGGTGACGGATTGTATGGCAGAAACATCGGCCCGCGCTTTTCTGCTAGGTTGGGTGTCCTCGTTTGGAATCTCGACAACGGATCAAGGCGTACAATTCAAGTCAACGCTTTGGAAGAATTTCTTGGCAACTTTGGGCACGAAGCGACACCGGACTGCAGCCTATCATCCACAAAGCAACGGCTTGGTGGAAGGGCTACATCGGTTGCCCCTCATACTTCTAAACATCAGAGCAACGCCACACTCAGATGCCAACATTTCAGCGGCTGAAATGGTGTACGGGTAAACGTTACGTCTCACCGGAGAACTACCTGCAATAAAAAACGAAACTTTACAGCAGTCGATTCCCTGCAAAGCCTACAATAGACAATGGCTCGGTTACAGACTTACAGTCAGTACTTTCAAGACAGCAGGGTCCGACAAATATCCCAGGCCTAAACGCTCTGCAAACGGCAACCAACGTTTTCGTTGAACATGGGGGTCAGAAAACCGATGCAGAGACCATACGACGGCCCCTTTCGTGTACTACAAAGAACTATGAAATATTTCACTCTAGATATACGAGGAAAACCTACCAATATAGCAATTGACTGTAAAAGCAGCGCACCTACCCGAGATCAGCGAAACAAAAACGGAGCAGGTAGAACCAACAAGCGCGACGGTAAATGATGACTACGAAGGAGTCCCCTGTCATGCAGGAGAAACACAACAAACAGAGCAGACCAACCCCAACACAACAGCCCACGACAGCATGGCGGAAAACAACTGTGTTCCGGCCCTGGTGGCTCCTAGAAAAGGAACAATAACAAAATTTGGTTGAAAAATGAACACCCCACTGAGATACTCGGAAACTTGAAAGCAACAGAGGGGGTGGCACCTGTAGTGGTTTCAACTAGCCATTCGCTTGTACACCACCACACAAGCTTCGAGTGACCAGCCGCCACCGCAAGCAACGGCGGGCTTCAATGCGTCACCCACGCAACGGCAGGCATCGAGGCGCCACCCCACGCAACAGCGGGCGTCGAGACACCACTAACCACCAACCAATGGGAACGCGTGCTCAGCGCGTTACCGCACTCACCAAGCCCTATATAACGCAGTGCAGTAGAAGCTCGGTCAGTTTTCTCACAGCGGCTCCGATCTTCAACACTCACAGAAGACGCTCCGCCAGCTACAGTCTCAACTTCCTCTACCACCGCTTCGCACTCAATAGTCACTCTACCGCCATCCGTGCTGCCACTCCACATCTCCTGACGGTCCTCCAAGACGTATCTTGGTACATTACTACCTGACAGCATTATTTTCCTCGTGTGCCATTATTGTCGGCGATATTCACAATAGAACGGCATTTACTCTAGCTGTGTTTTCTTGCCCTGTCGGATTCGTTAGTACCTCAGGCACTCACTTCGGGCATTGATACTCAAAGTCCTCACATATTCTTAGTCTGCCCAGAGCGTAAAGTATCCTGATGGAGAACACCACAGAGCGCTCGTGAAAAAGCTCTGATGGAGTGCCGTGAAGAGCCACTTGCGAAGCAGCACTTAGCGAAGAAGCGCTTAGGGAAGGAGCGCCTGCTCAGCACAGTAGAGAAGAGGCAAGCGGTAGATGTCGTCAAGGTACCACGAAGTTGAATGATCTTGCAAGGCCCATGCTTCAGACTTTCGGGTTGGGTGGGGCTGCAAGCCAGAGCGCGAGGATAGAGGTTGAGACGATATGCTGTTGCTTGGATTAATGAATCAGTTCGGCCAAGAGCGTTTCTTAAATATCCTTGCCTGGAAATGCCCAGCTGGAATACGGGTACATGGCGATTGGTCCGTCTGATGAGACGTGTTGATTTGTTATTTCGGACGGAGAGCTAAAACTCAGCTGTGTTAGGATTGCCTTTTATCATTTCTCTAACTGTTGAGGCATCGGATTTCAAGGTCTCACTTCTATACATAACCCGGATTACGTTCTTGTTCAAATTCTTTCAATGATATATTTAACATACATCGCCATCAGTTTCAAATGAGACAAATTACATTGATATAATTATATAATTCGTTTATTGAGTAATGTGATTGAACAATTTATTTTGGCAACCGTAATCAGGTAGCTCTTTTAGTAGGCATGTCGAGTGCATCAATACAGCTGGATTTTCAAAGCAATAATTTATTCGTGCATGTTCGATATCGTCGACAATACATCATAATTATTGTCTCGTCTCTTTTATAAATATATCACATATCGCTCTGTCCTTTTCTCTCTTTCAAACTTACAAAGGAAACATATACGCGCACTTTTTTCACACGTGAAATTGAAGAATATGGTACGCTATATATTACAGAGACGTTGAGCAAGAAGCATAAGTAGACATGATGGTTACTAGAATAACACATCTTACGAGTCCATTTGGGCGTCAATGGTGTAAAGATGGAAAGGCTGATCGTATTGTTAATTATATTTTTAGTTACGTGCAGTCAAGGCGAGATTGGTCTTTTTATCCTCGATGCCTTTGCGGAGAATGAAAAACACAGTAGTACTTGATTCAAACAGGCTTAGGTTTACCTCTACAAATCGACAACAAAAAAAGTGCGAAATCATCACCAAAGTAGTGATGACCTTTGGGAGAAATTCCTTGTGTGTTTAACTCCATAGCAGCTTCTCCCAGAATGAATGCCTAGGCTTGGGGTTATGATGGGAAAGGCAAGGGTAAACATCGAAAGTTATCTGATAGAAAACTCCTTTTTAGATTAATAAATGAGGAACTTAATCCTACAACTAATCTCAATAAAAGGCATAAAATTCTACATGATTAAAAGTAGGCAGACATAGTACTATATTCTTCTAAGCGACGTGACAGATCTATGACGTGGTGATCCTTGCAGGAGGTGGACAGAGGACCGGAGAAGAGGTGAGCCGACCGAGGTGTCGAGGGTATGCAAAGTTGGCGTTCATTCCACGAGTGCGAGCTGAGAAGCCGACGTTATTGGCTTCAGACATTCATGAAGAGAGAGATCATCTGAAGAATTGCTGAGTAGATTGTACAGATAATCATTTGATAAGAGCATTTCTCTTAACAGTCATTTCATTTGGTTCTTTTCGAGGCGTAAAAAGAGATACGGGGGCCAGACACATTCCTTCTTTGCAACGTTTCCGCAGTTCGTGGGCAACCACGTAGGGGGTTGTGAGAATCATAACACTGTTCATAAAGTGTTATGATTCTCATAATACTACACCCCTGTTCTACTTTGATCCTTGCCTACATTATTCAGTTCTGATACGTAAGTCAGTTCTTAAACTAACCAGAATCCGGCTATCAATCCTCAATATCGAAGAAAATGACTATTTTACATGCCCACTCTACAAGAGCTTACATCAAAAATTAACTACCAGGAACCCGGTTTCGAGGTCAGAAGCCCAGCTGCTAATACGCTTTCACGCACCTTATGGGAGCTCCGCAATTTCGAATCGCTGCAACGCTACATTGTGTAATAGAAAAGCAGCACAGTTGTTGTCGCAGTGTTACTCAAAATCAGCGGAGCTCGCACTTCCTACGATAAACGATGCGGATGCAACTGGTATAAGCTCAAGCACCAACAGCAGGACAAGCTGGTAAGAAGCGCCGCTGCCGTGCCGTTACAATAAAGATAGATGTCAACTCGCCCCGGGCATAACTAAAAAACAAGTTGAACACTATCGGTTCCCCACTTTACTTTCATTCATCTTCTACACTTTTCTAATTTCTCAACTTTACGAAACAGTTAGAGTTCATTACGTGATAAATTACGAAGAAATTCACTCAACATTTCTTTATTGGAGGACTGTCAATCGTTAAAATGTACTACCTATGAAGTCTATAAAACGCAATGTTTCGATGTACAAACATCATCATCTGGCTGAAAATATACAGAAAAATTGATCAGTCACATTCGTAAAATGCAAATCTAATTCTTAAGCTATATGAGACTCAGTATGAAAGATGAAATCACAGCATACACAAAAATAGTTTATAAATGATTAGATGTAAAGTTTGTACAACAAAAGTATGTATAAACGAGATCAGATACAGTAATAGTATTGCACACTATAGATGTTCATTGCACAAGCGATAGGGGCGAAATGACCGTATGAGCAGTGGCCTCAGACTTCTAAGCTACGGTTTTAGTAAATAACTTTAGAGCAAAAAAGTCATTTGTGTTTTCGTTGAGAACAGGTTTAAGTTTACGGATGTATAACGCTTCTATAATTTGAAAATGCTCTATTTTAGTCACGTTTTATAAGATTTTTGTGTTATGGTATAGATCTTCATTTGATGGTTGAGGATAGCAGCACGGAACGCTTGGCCAGTTTGCTTCTAAGCTGTTTAGCATTGGATATCCACCACCGCAGCTTTCAATAGTTCTTAAAAACTCGTCAGTAACGATTTTTAAGAAGTGTCGGTTACAATAAGGTTATGTCCACTCAGTTTCAATCATTTTTATTTATTCCCGAATACATTTACCTCCTTCACATATTCCAGTACTTTCTGAATCGGTCCACCATCAGATAACAAATTAGCCACACTTATGTTTCGTCCAGTGACTGGTCGGAGTAATCTCTCTCTCGTGTGCTGTAGCGCAGCACAATCCACCAAAACATGCTTCACTGTCAAAACAGCTACCCCGCACTATCCACATACATGTCTCTGTTCAAGAGCCTCCGTGTCCAAGAGGTAGCTGTGGGTTAGAGCAGTGTGGTTCAGCCGCAGTCGGTTGATGACAACTTCTTCTTGGCGGTTCAACTTACAGACACTTTTCTTCCATCTTCCAGGGCACGTTTTAAATGCTCTCAAGTTTCTGCATGCCCCTTGCCATTCCTGAACCTGATCTCTAACGATCTCATCCCTATTACAGGGAACCAATCTCTGTCCGGGATCAACAGAAATTCGGCTGGTCTCAGTGCTGCTGCCCTTGTAGTCTGGTCTGCACGCTCGTTCTCGATGACACCCACATGCGCCGGAACCCAGCTGATCGTAATGTTTTTGCCCTTTTCTACAATTTGATGCATCTCCAGCATTATCTTCTTTAAAAGTTCATTGTTTGCTACGTAGTAGTCGGTTGCTTGTATGGAGCTCATGGAATCGCTGCATGTCACAAAGTTGCGAGAGTGTGTTTATTTTATAACGTTCAAAGCGAGCTTGATCGCGTGTAGTTCTGCTGTCATGATGCTTGCAACAACTGGTAAAGAGATAGTTTTGATGAGAGTTCCCATTACTGCTGCTGCTCCAACTCCTGTCGGAGACTTGATAAACTCCAACTCCATCTGTCTAAATGATCTTACAGTTTTGATATTTACTGATATTTTCTTGGTGCATGTGCTTCATTACAGATGACATACTTTTCGTTTTCTTCCAGTTTGCCATGTGCTGCTCAATTTTAGGTCTCTGTAGCTTCCATGAAAATACTTAGGTGTGAAGAAGGGTTGTACTGGTTGTGCTAGAATATTTTTGTACTCGGTGATGATCTGGCGTAGTCTCTGAATCATCAGTTCTGAAAGACATTTACGGCTGGTAAAAAATAATTCCAGGTTTGAGTTATTGAAGCAACTATCTGCTGGATTCAGGAAGTGGCATTTGAGTTTAAAGTATCATCCTCGTCATAGCCGTGTGTGTAGCGGACCTGACTCCGTGCGGGGAGACCCGGGTTCGAGTCTCGGCGCTGTTGGCGATTTTCTCTGTTGGGTATAGGAGAAAAATTCTAAGCACAATACCCCACTCTACCCAGGTGTCTGAAATGGGTACCGATCTTCGACCGGGGGAAAGCGTCATGGCGTCCTGGTGTTAGTTATAAGGCATTTGAAAAACCAATGTAAAAGGTGATATGTATCTTGCTTCAATTGAAAATAAAGCATCCGTAGATGCCGATGTTTGTTTGTTTGTTTGTTTAAGCAGCAGGTCTTTCCTTCGCAGTTCTAAACTAGGCTCATTGCAAATGACATGCAAGTCCGCAATCGGTGTTGTCTTGAACGCCCCTGTGCTTACACGCATTGCCTCATTCACCACATCTAGTTCTCGCAACGCAGTTTCGCTCGCAGAGCCATATACTATGCAGTCTTAGTCGATCTTGGAGCGAATGAGCGATCGATACAACCGCATCAGGATTTCCTGATCTGCGCCTTACGAATAGGAAGAGACTGATTTCGTTAAACTTAAATCCTTACTGCATTTGGCTTTAACCTTGTGAATATGGGTGATCCAGTTGAGTTTCTGGTCCCAATGGAATCCAAGAAATTTGGCGCTTTCAACCATGGGAATAGTGTTGCTCCCCAATTTTGACGTTGAAATCAGCATAGGTTCCTTTTTTCTGTAGAACTGCATTGCTGTAGTCTTTGTAGGCGAAAATCTGAATCCGTTGTACCTGGCCCAATGAGTAACTCGGTCTATTGCTGACTGCAAGGTTTGTTGAACTTTGATGCTGTCGTAGTCTACGTACGCAATGAGAAGGTCGTCCACAAATAAGGAACTGAAAACATCCTCCAGGATTTCCTCTGCCAATGAATTTATTTTGATAGCGAAAAGAGTCACACTCAATGTACTACCCTGCGGTGTTCCTGTAGCAAGCTCAGTTGAAGAGGACGATAAGCCTTTCACTCTCCCACAAATTTCGGTAATCTTCCCTTCAAGCCGGCAGCCGCCATGATCTTTTACTGTCCCATAGCGCCAAGTTGTGTCATATGCCTTCTCTAGATCAAAAAATACCGCCATAACAGTTTTATCACAGGCCAACGCCTTCCTTGTGTACGTATCAAATCTCACGAGATGATCTATAGTCGCTCGATTTTCCCTGAAGCCGCACTGAATGTTAGTTAATATTTTATCATTTTCGAGATATTCCATTAGGCTTCTATTACTAATTTTATCATAGGTTTTACATAGACAACTGGTCAATGAAATGGGCCGATAGTTAATCGGGTTGCTGTGGTCCTTGGCAGGTTTTGGGATTGGGATTACAATAATTGCTTCGTTCCATGGTTGAAAGACATATTCTTTAACCCACAGCAGGTTGTGTACCTTCAGTAAGTAGTGTTGCGCATTGTCCGGCATGTTCTTGATCATGAGGTTATGTTGATGTTATCCGATCCGGGCGTCGTAACTCTATTGCTCCTGATGGCCTGTATTAATTCCTGCATGGTGAAGATTTCGTTGTAGGGTTCACTGTTGTCGCTCATGAGGTTGATTGGAATTTGTTCAGTCAGTTGTTTGTACAGTTTAAATTCGTCCGAGTTGTTACTGTCGCTGGATACAGTTCTGAATGTTTCTGCTAATTTTTCTGTTATTTCACTCACAGAAAAGAATTGGGCGTCTCCATCATTAAGTATTTTTATTTGCTTTTTTTGCTCTGCCACGAATTCTGTTAACTTTGTCCCAGATGTTACTGCTCGGTGTATTGGTGTTGAGAGTCGAGACATACTCTCTCCAGCTGTTTCGTTTTGTCTCCCGGAATGTTTTCGCTGCAACCGCTCTCGCCCTCTTCCACCTCACCTTGTCTTCCATCTACCCAGTCCTCGTATACAGCCTGTAACCCTTCTCTCTTTCTCGCCAAGCTGCTTTACACTCGGCCATCCACCAAGGCTTAGCGTTGACTCGTTGTCTTTTGTATCTAGGCACCCACTTCTCCGCAGCGTGGTTGAATATAGAGTGTAGTTCCGTAATCGCTGCTTCAGGGTCTTCTGACTTTTCAAGATCTTGCACATTTTTATAAATCTCATCCTGTCGGTACTGTTTCCAGTTGCCCATCTTGAAATTCCATCCCTTGGTCTCCTCGCGCCCGTGTGCCTGCCGTACTGATAAAGACAACGTTATTGGGAAGTGGTCGCTGCTCAAGACAGAAGGGAGTACAGAGAACTGTATGTCTGCATGGTGTAATGTCAGGGGAGGTTAGGGTATGATCTACGGTTGTTGCTAAAATATGGGTTGGGATTTATCGTTAATAATATTGAAATTATGTGAAATGAAATTCTGCAGCAATCGTCCTCGTCTATCGATTGTATTATTTCCCCAGTCACTATGATGGGCATTGAAACCCCCCATTATGACAGCTGGCTTTGGCATGGTTTTCATCATCGTGAATAATTATTCAAGGTTTACAATTTGATTTTGGTGGTAGATACACTGATGCGATCGTGATGACTTTGTACCGGCTTAGACATATTCTCACTGATATTACTTGGACCGATGATTGGATTTGGATCTCCTGTGTGGGCAGCGATGAGTGGACAAACAATGCTACTCCCCCATGGAACCTGTGATTATAATGGCCTTGTTTGCAGTAACCGTTGTATCCCAACAAAGGTGATACGAAATCGTAACCATAAAAAGTCTCTTGGACAGCTAACACTGCAGGTTTAAGGTATCAACGAGGTTAATGACGGTTTCTTTAGATGATGCCATACCTTGCACATTCCACTGAATGAATTCAATCTCTTCTTCTGCCATTACCTCCACTTGGTTTTACTTTTTTCACTTGTCCGTCGCTTAAGCTTCTTTCCTTCATCTCTGCCCCTAGGCGATCTCCTTCGGTTCTCTTCCCTTGAGGCTCCAGGTCTCTGCCGTCCGCTCTTTCTCTTGGTCTGGAACAATTTGCCCTTCTTAGTTCCTTCTCGTAATTATCTCTGTCCATCTCTTCTGTTATTCCTCGCATTTCACGAGTATCATCAAAAATCTTTCTCGTCTCCCTTCTTCTGGGTTCTCTCCGTTTCCCAGGTTTCGCAGTCAAGGTTGACTGTTGTGATTAAAAGTCTTCCTGTCTTAGGACTTTCACAAACCACTTCCGTTCTCCTCGGCTCTTCATATTTATTCATGGACGACAGCCTACTCCTCCTCCCGTCCCTTTCATTGGTTTTTCCGACTTTCTTCCTGCTTCACTGGGGTTATATTGTTTCCTGGTCTTCTTGGCAGTTTCTCTTCTTGGTTGAAACCTCTGTTTTGTATGGGTCGGTGCGCGTATTGACTGCCTTAGCAAAGTTCATGGAGAAGTTGGGATGACTGTGGTGAAATGACAGCCTGGCTTGGCCCTGGTATACTCTTTCACTGTTCTGAATCACCAAAATTTCCTCTTCGATTGCTCTGATCCTGAAAACTTTCGCACCAGCAATATGTTGCTCCCCGCAATGGTGACACTTTGTTGCATCAGATTTGCAATCGTCAATTCCGTCACCAACTGAACTGCATCTTGAGTAAATTTGTTCTCCTTGGTAGTACTTTATCCCATGACCGTATTCCTCGCTTTTCTTGCACAACATGGTTTTGGATTTATCTCATACGCTTTAGATTTGGCTTCCTCCCCTGGTATGTCTATGTATTCTGAAAGTATGGGCTGCCTGAATGACACTAGAATGGGCTTGGCTAATTGGTTTCGAGGTTTTATCCAGGTTGCGGGAACCGCATCTTGCACGCCGCAATTCTCCAAAAGACTTTTTTTGAATTCTTCAAAGTTGTTTAAGTCGTACTCATAAACGTATACGAGACCCTTCCGGACAGCAAAGTTGAGATTCTCTTCTACGGAGACGAGTAACTGATTCAGATGATGCAGCTGCCTCATCTTTTGGCTCTGTGATGCGTCACATACTTCCACTGTTTTGTTTGCGAGATCTTATCGCTTTAGATTTGCTGCCAAGGTGCTCAGAGATGCACCTCTCCAGGAGCCACGGCAACATCTTCCGCCTGTGAGCTTCGTTTATCTATAGCAGTCAAAGTGGATGATAAATTTGTTGGATGGTTGCACTTGCTCGATTACAATTGCACCTTTTCTAATTTGCTTCACTGGTTTCATGGTTACTTTCTCCTTTTCTATTATCTCCAGCAAACTTCTCTCCTCCAATTTCCTCGCACACAAGATCTTCCAGCAGAATGAGGACACTTCAGTTGATCAGGCGTGCAGTTAAGAGAGGTGTGCCCCACCTCAGCGCACTTCCTGCACACAGTTGAGGTGTTGCGACAGCGCTCGGTAGTGTGTCCATATGCTTGGCAGTTAAAGCACATCATTGGGGTGTTTTTGAATGGGTACACTTTCGTGTCTTGCTTTTCCCCTGGAATATAAATGCTATATGGGACGGTCGATTGTCTGAAAGTTATAAGGAAGGCTTGGGTCACCGGATATCTTGGTTTAATGAAGGTTGCTTTGGTAACTTCCTCAACATTGTATTGTTCCTGGAGTCCAGTCTTGAATTCTTCGGTATCCGTTATGTCGAAGTCGTTGATGTAGATGAGGCCTACTGAAGGATTAAATTGGCTGTTCTCTGCAGTCTGGCACGGTGCACCCTCCAAGCCCGTTAGGTCAACAATCCTCTCCGCTTGCTCTGCACTTTGCACCTCCACCATCATCATTTCCCGGCTCATGCTGAAAATTCTCTTTGGTTTAGAGCCAGTTACTTCATCAATGTTTTTAATGATGTCAAAGAGTTCACTGTCTTCTTCTTTCCAGTGCCGAAAGTGACGGAGAAGTACCTAGGAAAGTACTTTTCCTCGGCAAGCATTAAATGACATATTTCCTTCTCTCTTTTCTTGCAGTTTTTCTGTTATCCGGTCCTGGAACTTTCAAGTTTGCTAGAGAACCAGACTGAGCCGCAGCAACACCATTTCTTCGATTTCTGCCACCTGCCTCTCAATCTTCATTATCTCAGTGGCACTCAATTCAGCAGGCATGCTTGCCTCATTTTTTCACTAAGCCCACTGAGCATTGAATCTATTGCTTTTTTCGATCCTTCTCTTAGTACTTGCAATCTTGCTCATTCGCTCCATCTCGCCAACAGCGTCTTCTTTGATTCTTTCATTGCATAACTTTTGCAAGTCTTCCATTGATCCTCGTTGAGGACCAGCTGAATACTCTACACTCATTTTGAAATTTTTTCAACTTGGGGCAGGTCCCCTTGATAAATAAAGGGGGCCGGGTTTTCTCACACTTCGAACACAGAACAATTTGAGATAATCACACAAAACTAAAAATCCAAGACCCAGATGTTAGTGGGCGCCCCCCCACGTTGGATCTACCCACTGACAACACTCCAATAAATAACCTGATGAACACTGTGTTGACAATTTACATAAACACAATGTAATGAGTTACAACTCCAAGTGGGTATACTAACAGTACCTCCTCGGGAAGGTGTGGGTGGGCTGGAATACTTGTTATGAGCAAGTAATCCTGATCAAATCCTTATCTGTAGACGGTTCTCTTTACGAGACAAATAATCACAACACAATTCGGCACCAGTAAACGTGGTAAAGGGAACACGTAAAAATTTCCATAGACAAATAGACAAACATACGCGGTGTACTAATAAACAAACCATACATGGCGTACAAATAGATTAACTCTGTCAAGGGCTAGTTGAAATCAAATATATCATTTCTTGGATATTTTAAATTCCAAGAGATGGCTGACGACTTATAAATAATTTAAATACTATTAGAGAATCCTTCGGAATTCCTAAATTTTTAGTTGAATCGAAGTAAGAAAAGACAAAAAACGCTATAGCGAAGCAGATTGAAACACCGTCGTAAATGACCATCAAGTATTGTGAAAAGGTTAGTCACAAAGTAATTTATAAAGAACATCACGCAACACAACACGCACATATAGAAACACGTAAACAAACTTACACGCAATATGAAATTCATGGCTTGTTCAGCATAAGCACAGAGAGATAATTTTTTCACGAGCATTTTATTTCATTTGTCTGTTCATATTTTTATTTTTTCTATTCACAGATGCGCCCTCTGAGGTATAGATTTATTTCTGAATCAATAAGGAAGTGGAATAAATATATTTGTTTCTGAAATATGGCTCAGTGTTAACTGGTCGCAGAGCATTGGGTAAAATATGTAATTTATCTTGAGGTTTTGTTTTTATGCACAAAAATAAAAAAAGAAACATATATATGCATATGTGTGTAAATACTCGTATATGAACATGTATATGTGCACACACACATAGACACACATGTATGCGTGAGCACACATATATTTACGCATCCACTTACAAACACATATTCATATTTATACTTATTGAAAATGAATATAAGAAAATAATAATAAACAAATAATAGTCAAGCTCAGTGTAATCGTAAGAGATAACCTGAAGAAAAAATAAGTGAGAGGAAAAAGACTTCGTAAAATTTAAAAATGGAATGGTTTTTAATTTCCTGACAGAAATTTTGAGAAAACTTGAGTTACAGTCAAGGTACAGCAACAACAACAAAAAGTCTCGGGTTTCATTTCCTCTCGGTATTCTCTGCAACATTATGCGGACATGGGTACATGGGATAAAATGGAGATACAGTGTAAGCCAGATATCACTCATGAGGCTCAAATATCTACGAAAATTTTGCAGAAACGCATAAACAAACATCCTCCAAAATAAAATTCATAGCTTGTTCAACATACGAACAGAAAGATGATTTTTCCACGTTTCAAATGCTTAAATTGCGTTTTATTTCATTTGTCTAATTGTATTTTTCATTTTTCCTATTCACAGAAACGCTCTCTGGGGTAGTGATAGATCTATTTTTGAATCATTTCGCAAGAGCAATAAAATTAATTAACCGAATTGTTTTCAAGTAAAAAAATAGAGATAGAAACATGTTTATATATATATGTAGATATATATACATACCTACATACGTATGCACAGATACATCCATTCACAGGCGTGCGTACGAGTACATTTGTATGCACACACACATGCACACATATTAATATATTGTTGAGCCGTTTCCAAGATAGGTAATACGGAGGAGAAAATAACTTTTCCCTCGAATAAACTGAGCTCTCGTATCACAGATACTTGCAAAACCGACTTCTGTCACGATTTTCTAGTTTTCTTTGGCTTGTTAGCTCAGAGTTTGTTAGCTTAATCGCTTTTTCACTTGACTTATATTGCAAAAATTTCGCAACTTCGCCACGCAGCCACCTGAAATTCTGAAAATTATTGGAAGTTTACCGCAGCAACGGAAAACTGTTCACGAACCTCAACCTAATAAATAAAGATCAGCAAACCTGACTTTTCTTCTATCCCTGAACACCAGGAAGATTCCAAAGGAATAACCAGCCTCAGATAGACGGCCTTTTGTCGATCAACTGACTACCCTCCGGTACCCCTAAGACAGGGACATTATCAAAAGGGTGGCATCCGAACAAGGACCAACTCACACTATCCATCATTTATATATATATATCTGTATTGAAAATGAACATAAGTGAAAAAATATTATAGATAAAAACTTATCTCCTACTATTATACATTGAAAATGACAGTCACTGTAATCGTAAGAAATTTGAAAAAAATTACCTAATAAAAAAAAGACTTCGAAAAACGTAAAAATGACCTGGTTTCTAATTTCGTAGTATAATTTTTTAAGAAAACTCAGGTTACAGTCAAGGAACAAAAAAAAAGCTTGTGCAATTCGGCTTGACTTGTAGAGGCCTCGACGCTTGTACGAGAGATTCAAACAAGTAGAGCGTCCTGCAATGTATGATCGTTTCTCATATGTTATGATCACATATATAAAAAATGATTTGTTAATATAAATGCTGTCTTGGACAAGCCGTAAATAGTCACCCAGGCTTGGCCAAGCAGGGACATGGTGCGAGGAGATCTTCTAGTGTAATAAAACCACACTGATGTAAAGGAGTTTCTCCTGTAAATTTTTGATTTAACTGTAACAAGGGAACATTTTTACAGCTAACAAACTAGTAACACATTCATTAACGTAAGGAACTATTTTACATGGTTCAGGTTTTTTCTTTTAAAGAACAAACTTACACGACTTACGCGCTAAGAAACTTACATCTATGGTGGCCTGATCGCATTGGAATGTAGATGCTCTAGAAGGTCAACTCTGGAAGAAACAACAGAAAGAACAAGGTATGAATTACTTATTGGCAGGCTGCTAGTCCACGACAGTTCGGAAAATGTTCCCTATAGGATCCACGCCCCTAGACCCCTAGACCTAGACAAGCCCCTAGACCCACGCTCAAGCCCCCAGACCCATGCTCAAGCCCCCAGACCCATGCTCNTCCCCGTCTGCTTGTGGCTATCGTCGTCTGCTTGTGTCTGTCTTCGTCTGCCTGTGTCTGTCTTCGTCAGTTTACCTGGAGGCACCAGCGCCCTTGCTGATGCGTGCAACTTGCATCACTGCGGCTAGTCGCGTCATGATGTGCGACACTTGTTGCAGCAGGCTGTTGTGGAATGGGTTCATTTCTTCAATTCTATTTGAAATCGTATATGTAACTTACTTTTGATTAGACTACTCAATATCTTTTGATTTAGTTGTTGGGAAATTCAAATCTTTCTTTAATTCAATTTGAAATCGTACATGTAACTTTTGACTTGACTGCTCAGTTTCATTTGATTTAGTTGGTGTGAAATTGATTAATTTCTATAATTTTATTTAAAGTCGTACGTGTAACTTCGTTTTGATTTGACTACTCAATCTTTTTTGATTAAGTTGATGTGAAATTGAGTTATTTCTTCTATTCAATTGAAAATCATATTTATGCGACCAAATTTTGATTTGACTTCTCAGTTTCATTTGATTAAGTCCTTGAATTTCATTCGCATTTAAGTTTTATTTAAAGCATTGGTCATCAGCTTCATAGTCAGTGCGTTGCAGTACACACGATTTACTGACAACAAATTAACAAGGAGCGCTATTTGTAGAGTAAACCAAAGCTGCATGCACATAGCGATAGCAAGAAGAGTTTTCATGCGTTAGCAACGGGCTCATGAGACAACACAGATATCATCTCACCACAACAAATGACCCCCATCTGGACCTGCACCTCGAACAGATGTGAAGTGAGGCGCACAATCGAAGTCTGTCCCTGTGACTCTCCTCAGCGGCGGTTGTCATTAGCTTTGATGTTGTAGTGCCGACCGGAGTGTGTTTTGTGATACGAACTGCGGTATTTTAGTGCGGGGCTCGCTCTCAAGTTGGGACGCTGCTGATTTGTTGGCTGTTGGTCTGACCGTGAAAGCGCGTCCTCACGTCCTGGTGAGTTATGAACGATTTTTACTTTGCCTTACATGGATGTGGAAACGTCTTTTACTCCTCTTTTTCAGGGGGGAAAATGTGCGAGGGCCCGAGCTGAGAGTTAGGTAGGCCTTCTTTTTGTTGAAACAAAAAGTATTTTTTATGATGATAAGGACCAGCTTTTTTTCGGTTCGCTGCTGTCCTGTCTTTCAGCACCTACTACTTTCTTCTTCAACGTTTATCTTGTTTCATGAACTTCTTTCTGAACCTACTGTTTCTATGCACTTTTTGCACAGATTCCACGTTCCCTTATCTCCAAACTATTAATGGTGCTTTCCTCTCTTTGGAACACTTTTGTTTTGAGGTTATAGGGAGGCCTAAACTAACATCTAATTTAATCCTCCTCTTTTTCGTTTTCGTCGCCTGATTTGTAAATGCTTTAGAATTACTACTCCATGATAGATAGCCCATGTCAAGCTGGTACTCTTTCACACACTTGGGTTGCGTGGGGAATTTTAGGGTAACTTTCTCTTAAAACACAGATCGCGATTGAGTTATTTCTTTTGGCACGTTGCTTGGATTCGAACATGGGACCTTTCGATCATTAGACACAAGCGTAAACACTAGGCCACGTTGTCTCAGGATTAGGTGAATGATTGTTTATACGTCATTTCAGACCAAACACACTTTTGAATCAATTCAATTAAGTCAATTTGATCACTACAATCATCATTCACGATGCTTATGTTTACTTCGATCAATACACAAATGAAAGAAACAATTGAATTTTGCATGGAAAGGGCTTTTGTCCTTCACTTTTGTTGGGCGGACGCAGGTGCAACAGTAAGTCGAGACAGACCTGTCTTCTCTGTGATAAGGTACCTTTATCGACTGCATCGCCCTCCTCCACACTGAGGTGCCTGTGTTGCAGGTGGCTGGATATTACGCATGCTTTATGTTTGGAAAATACTGTCAAAACACAGAAGGAAACCTCACGCAGGGCTTAGGTTTGAAAAATACTGTCAAAACGGAGGAGTAAACAAAACATACTGTTTATATTGAAAGAATAACAGCCAAATTATATGCAGAAGGAAACACTACACACGGCTAATACTGAAAGAATAGGAGCCAAAACACAGAAGAAAGCATTACACATGATTGATTTTGAGAGAATAACAGCCGACGCAGAAATAAATATTACACAAGGTTGATTTAAAAAAAACACAGAAATGAACATCCAGAAACCCCGTAGGAACATTGCAAGTGGTCTTTCTTTCGAGTTTAGAGGATTTTTTGAGTCCATATTTTCATTTGTTCGGGTTTCATAGTTTTTGTGCGGATTTCATAACGTCAACCTTGGTATGAAGCGCTTCTTGTACGCCCCGAGGGCTCTGCTGCTTGCTTGGGTACGTGAGGTGCTCGACGAGCACGATTATGTTCGCATTTGTGATCTCAACTGGACCTGCTCTCTTTTGCATTCGTGTTGCAGACCCTTAACGAACTCACTCGTTTACGTGCAAACACTGGTTCACACTCCCTAACACTGGTTCACATGCACAAACTCTGACTGGTTCACATGCACAAACACTAGTTTGAACGATCAAACACGCTGTATGGTTTACACTCACCAACACGGACTGGCTTACCCTCGCCCAAAAGCTGACAGGTTCACACTTACCAACATCAACTTGTTTTCTAGCACTAACACTGACTGGTCCACTGGTACAAACTAGTTTAAAGGCACAAACTGTGGTTCACACGCACAAACACAGGTCGGTTCACATGTACAGACACATGGCTGGCTTACACATAGAAGCAAGCATCTCAGAAATGATAACAAAGCAATAAGAACAAGATAGGAGAGGGCGAGCGCCTGCCTCGTTAGAACTAGAAGGCCGTGTTCTGGACAGGCCAAATCTGAGTACTACCAGTTCCTTGCATCGAACATCACCTTGGCGAGTGCGGGCACGTCCGAAAAAATAGCATAATGACTGAGGACAACTGGAATATCATGTCGTTAAAAAATCACGTTTTGCTCTGGCGTCAGAGCTACTGGAAGAGTTAATTATTGTTCTTGGGCTGCTATATGTAAAGACGGCGAAGAGTGAGTTGTTTGGAGTGGAAGAGTAAGGTTTTATGGAAGAGTAAGAATAAGTTGAAGAGTAAGCTGTTTAAATTTGAAGAGTAAGCTGTTTGAAGAAGTTGAGGGGTAAGCTGTTTGAAGAAGTTGAAGGGTAAGCTCTCTAAAGTTCAAGGGTGATCAAACATAAAGTTGAAGAATAAGCCGTTTGAAGAAGTTGAAGGGTAAGCTGTTAGAAGAAGTTGAAGAGTAAGCTGATTATGGAAGAGTAAGAGCGACTGGGAGAGTAGCTGTTTATGGGCTGGTTTATAAGTACGGCGACTCGGAGCCTCACCGGCGCTGCGTACTGTGTGTTTTTTTGTGAGGCTTCTACACGCCGGCTTCTGCATCGTTTACTCTCCTCTGCCTGCACCTCCTTCTTTATGCCCTCTGTACCTCCTGCAGCTGTCTCTTGTACCTTCTGCTCCTCTTGCGCTGTACCTCCTGCAGCCGTTTCCTGCACCTCCTGCAGCCGTCTCTTCAGCTCCTGCACCTCCTACACCTTTCTGAACTGTACTCCCTCCTGCAAATTTCCGAACTGTACCTCGTACAACTTTCTAAATTATACCTCCTGCGAATTTCGGAACTGTACCTCCTGCGAATTTCCCGTTTCCTGAAAATTTCCGAACTGTGCCACCTGCGCAATCGTGCCGAACACCGAACTCAACATCGCTGATCAGCGCACATTCCGTGCCCGAGACACCGGCGGGACAACTAAAGTGACCGCTGGCTGCACGTCGCCGCCTGAGCTTCACGCCTTGCGAGCAACTATCGCTGCGTTTGCACATAACTCCAAGGAACTCCTCTGTTTTGCTTGCGTTGTGCTCTTTGTAATGAAGCGATAAGATGGCCGGCTAGACAGAGTGCCTGCCTCTTGAGGCAATTTTCAAGCAAGAAAGCCCTTTTCACGACTTGAAAAATGGCTTTGGGTACAAACTGAATGGCTTGGGGTACAAGCTGAATGATTTGGGGTACAAACTGAATGACTTGATGTACAAACTGAATGACTTGATGTACAAACTGAATGACTTGATGTACAAACTGAATGACTTGATGTACAAACTGAATGACTTGATGTACAAACTGAATGACTTGATGTACAAACCGAATGACTTGGGGGTACAAACCGAATGAATTGAGGTACAAACTGAATGATTTGGGGTACAAACTAAATGACTTGATGTACAAACTGAATGACTTAATGTACAAACTGAATGACTTGAGGTACAAACCGAATGACTTGGGGGTACAAACCGAATGACTTGGGGGTACAAACCGAATGACTTGGGGGTACAAACCGAATGACTTGGGGGTACAAACCGAATGACTTGGGGTACAAACTGAATAACTTGGGGTACAATCCGAATAACATGGGGGCACAAACCGAATGACTTGGTACAAACCGAATGACTTGGGGTACAAACAAAACGATGTCCGTGGGGGATGAGCTGTGCGCCGGAGTGTGAGGCGTAATGCAGCCTGTGGAAGTAGGCCTTGCTTTTAGCGCCGTCTGCCCTGTAAACTTGTCTTGTTGATGTGCTGGCAGTGTTGTGTTACTTGTGGTGGTGGTGGTGGTGGTGGTGATGCTTTTGCAGTGGTATCGGTGTCGTTGTTGGTTAGTTGTTATTGATGTTGGTGGTGGTTATGTTGTTGTTGCAGTTGCCCCCTCAGGGGGATACAGCTATTGTATCTATGGGAATTAGCACTCCCAGGGGGAAAATGTGTGAGGGCCCGAGCTGAGAGTTAAGTAGGCCTTCTTTTTGTTGAATTGATTTTTTTTGCTGTGTTAAGGACCACCTTTTTCGGTTCACTGGTGTCTTGTTTTTCAGCACCTACTACTTTCTTCTTCAACTGTTATTTTGTTTCATGAACTTCTTTCCCAACTTACTGTTTCTATGCCCCTTCTGCATAGATTCCGCATTCCCTAATATCCTTACTAAATGGTGCCATCCTCTTTCCTCTCTTCGATACGCTTTTTTGTAGCGGTTAGGGAGACTTTAACTAACCTATAATCTAATCTGTTGTAGCAGGGGCATTTGTGTTATTGATGGTGGTGGTAGAAGTGGTGGTGGTGGTGATTGTCGTGGTTTTACGCTTCAGATACCCTACGTCGTGTTTAAATAAACGTTACGAAAAAGGGTTCGTTTGGCCAACGATCACCTTTCGAAAAGATCTGCCATCGAGAATATATTATTGTCGATAAGCGCAGCATGTGCTTGGCTCTACGAACATCGCAACCAACGGTTACTTCAGTATGTCGAGAAGCGTCGTTTGAAAGCTACCCCATTTTGACACCCCACTCTGGAGAACCGCGTCCCCAGCGTCTTGAGGGAGCTGCACTGCCGGATACTTTCATTTCGCTTCACATATCTAAACTCTTTCCGTAGACACCTAGTATCTTGTTCATTCCATATAATTACTTGTTAATTAATATGTGAGCGTAATCTAATCTAATTATCTGACGACACTTGCTATTTCCGGTAAATTATTAACGTAAAGTATGGTGAACGAGAAACGTGTGTGTTCGCAAACGTGACAGCGTCGCTGAGACTGCCAGTCTGAGAGACTACGTCTGGGCATTACCTACTGAGCCGTGAGAAGTTGAGGTCGTGTTACGCCTCGCTGCCTTCGGGCAAGCGATGGCACTGGCAGTCAGATGAGTATCAATCTTTAATGTATCCACTATTACCATTCATTCCTGTTATTTCACGTGTAGGAATCTGCATTCGCTTTCAGTGTACGGAGCATTATCCTGTATCTAGGATGTATGCGTAATTTCACATTATGTATTATATAATCTGTTTTGCTGACTGATTCAGTAACGAGGCCTCACCTCGATATGAGCTTATTACAAATAAATTCCTGTCCATCGATTGTGTTAACTATTTGAATCAGAAGTCATCGTTAACGATAATTCTTCGTTACAGAACATACTGAACAAGCCTTGACGAATCTCATTTGCCTGGTATCTCCATTGCTGAATACTCTCCCTTGCTCATTTTTTATGATTCAAGACGTCACACAACTGTTTGGAATGTATGCGTGGGTATTATAATTTGATCGCCTCAACGCTGGGATTTGCAAACATGCCTATTTGTATATGCGTGTACGTATATGGGTGTATGTGCGCATATGGGTGTGCATATGTGCACATAAAACCTGTGTGTACTGGACTAGCAACTGGTATGTAAACTATGAATACCAGCCTTTTTTCTCACTCTCAACTTCTAACCCTACCCAACACATCATTTCATTCTATTATTGCAAAGCAATCCAAAGCTTAATGTCTTGTACATGTAAAATGTGGTACATATGTATGTTTATCAATTGCAGATATTTTGCGCCTCATCTCAAAGACAATGTGATTTTTTTTTTCTAATATGAAACCCATAAGGACACTCATGTTTTGTTTCTTA